>OMNW01034303.1:23806-47279 GCA_900303245.1 Selene dorsalis
TGCCCAGCGATCCAAATAGACCTGACGGCTCTCTTCTTTAGTTAGGGACACAACTGACTATTCATGATCGCAGTGGGTGGGATTACGAAATGGGATTTCTGTTACCAACATACTAGCTAGGTATCTTTCAAGGAAAATAGTGTGGAAAAGATCACTGTAGTTATCTGCAACACACATCAGTGGTTAAAAGAATAAAATACCACATGCTACTGTACCTGAAAGAAAAAGGAGCAGGTCTGAACAGATGTTTTTTTTTTAGCTTCTTTTTAGAAGAGTTCAACCGTCTTAAACTTAGTCAAAGGCTATTTCAGGGTTTAGGAGCTTTTAACAAGAAGCAGCGATAACCCTGGGTCATAAAGTGTGTTCAGAGTATTCCCAGGAGACCCACAGTAGTAACGGAAGAGTGGGGATAGTGGGGGTCTGTGATTTATTCTGCGGGGGCTAGAGTGAGCACTAAAATTTTTTACAAATTGATTGTAAAATTGGAAGTTATTGCAAGCTACGACTCTTAAATCAACATGTATAAAAGTTGTGACTGCTACTGCTTGTCTGGGGCTCCGGCTAATGGGATCTGTGGAAGCCGTGGTGAGCCTTTTCTTTTTTTCTTTAAGTGTGTTCACTGGGACCAATAGCCATTGAGATTACGTATGCATTTCAGATGTATGGAAGTGACGAGGTGGAACAGTGCGCTCTGCAGTTAGGTGTCAGAGTCGGTGCATTCTTTATGTTGTGACCTATATTTGCAGCGTTGCTGTAGGTTATGTATGTGACATCTGACGTCATAGGATAGAGCAGCATGGATGCATGTGCCATATGATGGAGGTGGAGGAGACATGCTGAGCAGAGGGACCTGCTGGGGAACAACTGTTTTACACACAGATATAAATCTCTTTTCACAATCCCACCCTGTTTATCAGCATCCTTGATCATGAAACAACTCAGGTTCTCTTCACTTTCCATGATGTGACATTGGATCGTATGTAAAAATAGGCCATTATTTAATGCTTCACTTCTTGGACCTTTCATGGTTCACTTGTTTCTCTTCCCTACACCTCCTACACAGGAAAAAAAAATGCACTGGTGCAATAGATGACATGCTATTGGGAATATAGGGATGGTGCACATGAGAGGCTACTTCCTCTACAGCCTTTGCGACCACCCATCTTTACATTTGCACTTGCGGTGACCATCCCTGTGTGTATGACACCATTCATCCTAATGAGATTGGTAAAGCTGCACTCTGAGGCAGGTCATGTGTCTGTCGATCATCTCAAACCCACCTTACTGGAGGTCAGGTAGGGGCTGATAGCTATTATCCCTACAGAGCTATGCTCTTCTGTCTTTAGCCTCCTCTGTCCTTGATGCAGGTGTGACACTGGTTTGTATTCAAAGTGATGTGTTTTTTTTTTTTTACATTTCTCTCCTTTACACGTTTATCTTCATGATAGTAATGAAAATAACTCCAGACTCTCGATAGTGGAACCATGGACCAGTTCATTCAAATGTCTATAGTGGAAATGGTCTCTCTGCAGTTGTCATAGAAAGAAACACACTGGGGAAGCACATTAAATTAACAATGTCTATGGTCAATCAAGTGTCCCATTAAGCCTTGACAGAGAGACAGCTTGCACAATGCCACCTCAACCTTTGTGAAACACTGTCATTTTTTAAAGGTTACCATTTAGCCCTGTACTTCTCCTGCTATGACAAGCCAAAATGTTTGCTTTGAAACAGGTTTACTGCCGTGTCAGACTCAACACACAGAAACTGCGTGAGTGTCTTCATGTTATATGCCTCTGGAAAAAAATAAAATAAAATAATAATAATAACAATAAAAAAAAGCAGCTACACTTGGAGTATCAAGACACCATTAAAAGACAGCCACTGGAAGAAGATCAATAGCCTGTGCACCAAAAACCCTAACAGCAGGAAATGTCTAGTGAAAGAGACATGCAAATAGCAAACAAAAATCCCGTAATCTTCTGCTGTGGCTCAGAGGGCTGCAGTCTGAAGTCTCTTAGGGACAAAGAATGGTTTTATTCTTTGAGCAGGCTGCAGTTCCAACAAAAAATATGCTTGTCCTGCAATTACCTTTTTATATAAAAAGGAGACAAAGGATGGAGGATTTTTGTTCTTGAATTGTCTGGCACTGTTAGATTAGTATTTGTATGCATTTTGGAGATTAATTATTATTATTATTATTATTATTTAAATTGAGCAATATGCTTCTAGAAATGTAATTTAAATATAACATGATTAAAAAGATGCAAAGTTATCACTCCTCAGTTCTTCAAACTGTGTATGCATGTTAACCCTCTTCAGCAGCACCCATACTAATCAGAGGTATTCACAGATGTTAAAAATATACCTTTTTAATTTAAAGATCCCCAGTGAGTTATAATATTTATGTTCAAATAGACAATAGTTACTCACTGATGGTTACTAGACAATGTTAATTTATGTGTGGCAAATGTCATTGACATTCAGTTAATCTTCGTCACGTGTAATTAAATGAGGCTCATTTATATTCTACTGTGAGAGCATTACTCGCATTTCTCTGAATTGATGCCTTGTTTACTCATTTTAATTTGAGTAACGTTTATTTGTATCTATCAGCTGATTTCTTTCCTTCTTCTGTGATTATGACTAATTATATGTGAGACCCGCATTTCAGGAAAACGCTCTCAGACCCAAAGTCAGCTGTGCTGTATGCTGAGGAACAAGCTGTTTGCCACTTATGCAAACGAAGCAGTTGGTTTATTTTGGAAATAATCCGAAGTTCGGACTAATCAGTTGTGACAAAATCAAATGGAGACTACCAATTAACCTGGTAATTGCAGTGCAGTGAAGTAATTAATTCTGGCCATGAACAGCTAGTGAGATGTGCAGTCCATTCATGCAGTGGTAGGGCACTTAAATTACTTTCAGGAAACTACATCAATAACAATAAAGCTTTTCTAATCACTGTTTCTATATTAACAGTTTAAAAAAATGACTGTGAAATGTTAAATAGGTTGCTGTGATGAACCCACTGAGCATGATCACCCGACCCTGCAGACTCTCCCCAGATCAAACTCCTTTCATTGCGTCTTTTAACTTTTTGTACTTTTTGTTTTGTTTATGTTCATTAGCCTCATTTCCTGCCACAGGAGTATTGTCTAATGAAATTCTCTGATAACACCCACTGTTCACTCCATGGGTCTACTAGCTGGATATGTTGCAGCTAACAGACCCATTGTGTCTATAGCTTGCTGTGCACACCAAGTGGCCAAGAAAATCAGTTAGCACAGCTGTAAAATGTTACAACTACAAAAATGAAGATGTAATATGCAAATGCTGTTGATTTATTATGTCCCCTTTTACTCAGCGTAGGAGCCAAAATGTGAGTATTGCCTATGTTCTGTCTCTGTCATATTGACACATTTGATTTTTCATGGCAGCACATTGATGTGGTTTAATCTTATTTACCTGTGCATTTGTTTGACTGTGAGTGAGGCTCCGAAATTTTCTCTTGGCTGTTGTAAGTTTCCTAAAACCCACAATTGTCGATCGGTCCCTGTTGTCTCAAAATAAAACTGTCAACCCGAATCCATGGATTAGTACAAATGCATCACAGTCGAGAGCTCACTTAGTCTCTTGCGACTCATTTCAATAGAGAATGGTCTCTGCAGTCAGTTGCACAGTCCTGGTGAGTAATTATCTAATTGTCAAGGTCTGTTTTCCACAGTGTTTGTGCAAGTAACTGCAACAATTACCAGTTATGAACTGGTTCCAGATTACACTTTTCACATTGTTGGTTTTTCGAGTGGAAGAGAGTAAAGGTAGGCAGAACGGACTTGTTTGAGTGGCTGAATGTTGAAGTATCTGGGTGTTTGTGTCAGGGAGATGAAAAGAAGAGTGGGAGAGGGAGATAAAGATGTATTAAGGATTTAGATCCAGGCTCTGAGCCCAGTTTATTATCCCAAACAGCAAGGCCACAAAGGAAACTACAAACACTCTGATCCATCATATTACAGTGCATGTGTGTTTGTGTGTGAGTGCATCTGTTAGCTGTTCGACCACTCCTGTATTTCTTACTACTTGAGAAAGAAATAAATCTCTGTTAATTGTCGTCTTCTTCTCTGTCAACCCTGTGTTTGTGCGTGGGAAAAATAATATCATTTTAAGACATGCAACGCACCTTTGTTAAAAGCCTTGAACCCCATTTGGGTCAAGTGGTTGGTGTGCTTCTGCATGTTTGTGTATATGTTGTGACACTCATTGTGGGTTTCTGAAGTGTGCTTGGCAATAAATTAAGACTTCATCTGTTGTAAATGAGAAGATGCTCCCATTGATTTTTCTTGCTTTTCTTTTTTTTGGCAGAAATGACATTGGAACAAATGTCAGTAAATCTTTTATTTACACAACATCTTTCAGATGTGAAACGCAGCTCTCAGTGCTTCACAATGCAGCTTAGCTTGCTGGAAATATTATTCATGTGCTCTTCCAATTCTAGATGCATTCACAAGTTAATGTGATACTGAATGGAATAGGGCTAGAGATGAAATAATTACATGCCCCATGGTAAGAAGTGGTTAATAACTCCACTGCAGTTAGCATGATAATGAAAAGTGGAAATGTAATATTTTGTTTCTTATGCAGTCGAGCATTACAGTGATTAAAGACAAAAAAAAAGGATCATAATCACATGATTTGTTGTTTGCTCAAATGCCTCTTGTTCTTGTTGAGGGATGTTCTCATTACAAGTGCAAAACCTTATGCGGGCCAGGCCGTAGTGAATTCAGGCATGAGATAGCTGTAACTGTTCATTTTAGGCATGACTAGTTTGTAACAAACACACATGAGTACTGAAATCAAGAATACTGAAAGTGCAGTAAGGAGGGAGGAAGCTAAAGTGATGAAAACAATGGATGGAGAAATGCCACCTTACACAGGCTGAGCTGTAAACCTGCATGAATATGACTGGATGTCGTCAGTCAGCTGACAGAGCCACAGCTCTGTCTATTCACCCAGTGACTGTGAAGCATGAACCAAACAACTGATACCAATCAGCTAATGCATGCTTGATGCTTTTGATTTAGTTTTTCATGAATGTCGAGGCGCAGTAAAAATGGAGCACAAATAGAAACCAGTTGTCACAAGAAGAAGATGCTTTGATAACTGAATGAAAATTAAATGATGGCGGTAGTCCAGGTATTTCTAACCTTAATGTTTTGACCATGCTGAGACCTTTATGCGTTTCAAGTGAGGGAATAGCTTCCGAGCATCTGATGGTACAAAATGTGCTCTCATTAGATTATTAGATCAATGTTTATGACTATAGCAGCAAAAATAGAAAATACATTGGTAAATTACTCAAAATTTCATTATAAAGTGGAAAAGTTTTGTGTTATGCTCTCTCTGTCCAATATTCTCAACTTTCCAATTTTAGCTTACATCCACAGTATATATTTCATATAGTATATTTCAGTTGTGAAATACATCACATTTTTATGTTTACCTCTCCACTCTACTCCTGAGTTCTCAAGCCCCTAAAATGTTGACATTTGGAGGTGATGCTGATCCTGTTCTATTTTTAAAACTCCAGGGTTGCATTTTTCAGGTGTTTTAATATGGATGGAAATGATTTCTCACACAGAGCTGAAAATAAAAAAATAATTTTTAAGTTAAAATTTGTATTAAAATGAAAGTGTGTTGGAGAGCTGTGATGCACAGCTGCTCCATTTAGATCAATGTCCATGTTCTTCTGTGGCATATCCATGGCTCAGAATTATTCATGACAGTTCAAAAAAGTTTAAGTTTGAAAGCTGAATGTGAAATGTCATATTGGAAACTACAATGAAAATGCAAAGCAGCTGAAAATAGACTCCTGTAGATTTTCATGATTTGCAGTCAAGGGTCCAGTCCATTGTCTCTTGGGAATTAGGGTGAATGTAAAGTCGACTGTCAGCTGAGTAAAACAGGTGAAACACAGTGCTCTCCAAGGGGAGGAGCCCAGACAGGTGGGCAAGGTTAAACAGTAGGCTTGTTTAAGTCAGTGATGGAGGTAATTTAAATATTCTCTCTTTCCCATCCTTCTTGCTTTTATACATACTTCAATCAATCAGTCAGTTTATTTAAAGTGCAAAATCACCATGGTACATGGTCTCAATGCACTTTCAGTGTCAAAATCATGACCTGAAAAACATGAATTTTAAGTGATGAGTGAAACAAAATGTCAGACATGACAGCAGCCTTTCCCTAACTCCGGTCCCCCTTGTCCTACACACAATCAGGGTGCCACATAGGAAATTGCAGGAAATGCATCTTCTCATTTAATTTGGAAGACATATCTCTTTAAAAGACTAGGTGAACGACTTTGAGGTCTGACAGTACCTGGAACAATTTCTAAGATGTAAACTCAATGAATGCATTTTGAATTGAGTGTCTATTGGAGCTGTAATCATCCTGACTATCTATCCTGGCAACAATGTTCGAGTGCCTGTATGAAGACATCTTTGGAAGGATGTCACTGATGGACTAGTGGTCACCAACATGATTATATAGTGGCAGGTTGGAGCAGGCTGATACAGAGAGTTAACAAACTCACATGTAAAGCAATCATTTCACTCGAAGCGCCTGTTGAAATGATTTCAACTCTAAACTCCGAATGAGCTTTTCATGCCCTGGAGGCTGAGATGTATAGTTACACTGCTGTCATGCAAGCAGCTGCAAGGAAATTTGGACAAAATGTTGTTCAGTCCTCCTCTTTTACTGAAGAACGGGAGGGGGAGGTCAGAAGAAAGAGTCTGTAATTTTATGGAAATGTGTTGTGCGGACTGAAAAATTGAGTGCCTTTAAAAGAACTGAAGTGACCTGCAACTTGTGTTTTATTATCACAAAATGGCAGAAAATGACCATAAAATTGCTACAAATAGTTCTTAAGTCAAATGTCAATTCAGGCCAAGTGTGTAATGATCAATATTTCAGATGCATAATGCAAAGCATTCCTTCAAGGTGGACTGTGATGCAGTTATGTAGAGGGGCTGCTCCTAGTGCTCATTTATCAAAGTGTGCTGTATGAGCTGCATGCCGTCTTTACTTGCTGCCTCACAATCTTTGTATAATTCTCCAAATATTATAAAGATATTATACCTTTTATTTCAATGCGAATAGATGAACTGGATTAGCTCTCTCAAAAATGTATGCAATATGTATCTTTCTAGTTCAAGTAAAAATAAATACAATACCAGACCAACACTGAGAAATAATGCAACAGAAATGTGCATAATAACCAACTGGGCAGCTGTGTGAGAATTAATAGGTAAAGATGTCGGCTTTTTTTTTAGCTAGATTTACAAAATATAACTCAATAACCATGACCATCTATTTCAACCTCTTGTTCACTCTTGTTGTTTTTCCACAATCAAACCTAAATGCATACATTATGTAAGTCCTGCATAATTATGTTACCTTAGCTGCAGGCAAAACCAAAACTAATTGATGGTCACTGAGCACTGAATGAAACACACGTTGTCTCACTTGCTTTACATGCCACATCTCAAGTCTAAATTTCATCAATCATACTTTAATGTCTCTTCCTCCTGTGACATGGTGTTTTGTCACTGAATGGTGCAATAGAAATTATGATGTTAGACAGCTAAAGTGCAACCTACTGTAATTAACATGTTCTCTTTACATTAAAAGAAAATGTAATGTGGTAACAACGAGATTTGCTGCACAAATGTGATTTGTATGAGACAGGGTTACCCATTGTATAGAGAGGTGAAGACTGATTGAGCTTGTCAGTGAAGGATACATGTCATGTTTGAAATTAAATTAGTTTATCATATAGCACAGAGCGGTAACGTGATATCTGTGTGTGGGTATGTAGTGCACGCTATCTGTCCGTCTCCATTTTCACAAATGGGTGTTTTAAAGGATAAGAATCATGTTGCTGCCATTTTACGAGTCACACAAGCAGCCATTTATCCTACCTAAGTTTTGACAGTGACATACACAGTCAGCTACTTTACTCTTAAAAGGGAACTATGCAAGTCCACTCGCTTTTTTGCTGTTTCGTTACCCCCATCAGCGCCCTCCGTGACGCTCTCAAAGTTATTGAAAGGAACTTATATAATTGAAACCTGCAGTCTATGCATTTATTTTTTAGAACTAAGATAAAATCTATCAACATTTTAGACTACTTTGCACTGGCTGTGGTTGTCCCACATTGTCCCATGTAAAAATTGTCATACATTTGTTGTTTTGGTATCTGGTCACCCAAGTCTTTTCCTCTATTGAAGGTAGCCTTGTTGCTTTGTGATGGCGACTCACTGTAGCTTCCCCTCTGCCCTGAAGAAGGCGCATTATGAACACTTGTCTTGTAAATGCAATAATGGCTGAAGCTTTTGTCAATCGCAAATTAGGAAAACAAGCAAACAAACAAACAAAACATTGCCTCTGGTACGGCCAGGTTACATGTTATTTTCTCACTGTGTCCTGTACATCCTGATATTATGGATATTGTACAGTTTTTAAGGCGGACTTGTATTGGGGGGAAAAATCAGCTGTGACTAATATTGATGATGAAGCTTCTCTATCTAAGTGTCCCAGTAGTGAGCATTGAAAGCTAGCCAACATGCACAACAGGGCTCTGGAAGTGGGGCATCCAACCTTAATACAGCCAGCAGTAATGTTATTAGTTTCACCTGTGCTTCACCTGCTGGAACCTGCGTGTCTGGACACAGCTCACTTGAGTTTTTCAAACCATGCAGGCAAACGCAGCAATTTTCTTTTTCCCCTACATACAATATTTAGCACTGAGGCAGTGTTTAAGCGCTGCATGTTTCCACAGCACTTAATTCTTACCTGTTTGCCCACAACACCCACATTCATAACAACCTTTTGTGCTGTGTAAAGTTAATTAGCGCTGACATATCCAGTCCATGCAGTCATGAATGTAGTGTTCATTTCCATTCTTACTTTTAGTGATCTTGACATTGCTCTAAGCAGCACTGCAGACATGGTCTCTCTCTGGCCTGTGGATTATTGCCCAAATTAAATTACTCTCTTGTCACTGCTTCAGTAGCTCTATTTACAGTTGCCTGTCGCTGTCTTGTCGTTGCCGTGAAGACTGCTGGAGAGGTTCACGTCCAGCAATCCGAGTGCACGTGTGAAAGACACAGGCGCAGACGCAGTGTTGTTCATTCTTGGACGTGCATCCACACAAGTGGAAGATCAAGTCACTTCGTCTTCCTTTTGATTGTCACTGTGATATCTCAGAGCTGTCTGTCAAGAAAACATGAGAGATCAACATGAAGACTTCTTACATGGCAATGCTCCAGATGCCAAAGGCTTTTTGCATAAGGTTCAATACTGTATTGCCCTGTATCGTGTACATTGTGGGGTAGGAATGTCATTTTATGTCCTATTGTAAATGTTAGAATCTGGCACAGATTTACAGGCCCTGCATATTTGTTTATCTGTTTACCACTGGGAACACAGAAAAGGGCAAGGATTATCAAATACAAGCCTTCAAAGCCCAAAGGGGGCAAAATAAGATCCTTGTATCATTTATGTGACATCTTACCTTTGCAGTGACAATGTCTGTCTGTGAGAGGAAGATGAAATATACTTAGCATAAACAGTAAATATTTTAAGGGCTGGAGCTACATACAACTTAAATTTGGCATACTTTTTAAATATAGCACCATGTCTGCAAACAATGAATAATTCAATAACATATTTAAGAGCACACATGCATGTTTTAGCAATCGAGGTCTAATGCAAGTTCCCATACTACGATTCTGTAGCTTGGTGTGTTAGTCACTGGCAATGGGTTGAGACAGTGTACATGAGGATGGCTTTAAGTATCAGTCATAAAGTAGGTCTACTTACAGATGCTCCACAGATGTCATAATAGTAATAACATAACATGGTGTAAAATGATTAGAACTGAGTTGAATATTCTCTACGCACATACACATACAGAAACATCTTTGTGTTTCAAAAAGTACTACGGGTAATTTTGTCTTCAATAAACATTTTTCACCAGCCTCATGTTTAACTGCTGTGGGCATGGACCAAAAAACACATTTTCCTATGTTTTGCAGAATCACAGCAGAAAATGAATTAAGTGAGTAGAAGACAGCCTTGTAAAACCTTTAGTGCATTCAATAGTGACGTTGATGAGGGCTGCACAAAAGGAGAAAGTATTTAAAAGCTCAGTCTTGTTACAGACAAATTATTACTCAATTCAAAGAGAGGCCAAGGCACGCACCACAACCTTTCTGAAAATTGAAGTTAAAGTTACAGAGAGATAATGTTACTGGTAGAAGAGGCTTGAGTCAGGGGTGTCACAGCTCTGGACAGTTACACTCATTATCATTTGAACCTTAATTTGGACTAAGTGGACTAATGGCGCTTGGCCTGCTGGGTTTACTACGCTCTTTTGTTTTTCGATGGCTGGGTTGTGTTTATGCAGATGATATAACTTTTTATATCTTAAACATCAACAAGATTATTAAACGTTCTGCTTGACTAACATAAACCGGGAGAAGTGTGAGTGGCATTGGAGATGCGGAAATTTCCATGGGCCTTCGGTGCAGCACTAGGAATATTGCTGTTTGTGGGATACAACTGTTTGTTGATGCAGACACCCACTGTGTGGCTGACTGAGGTACAGTGCTCCAGATTGCTGCACAGGTTGATGTCAAATGTTTGTGCTTTCCAGTCCGGGCTGTGAAGACTGTTTCCTGCTGTGGGGACAGAGGGGACCAGTTTTGACCTGTTGTTAAAAAAAAAAAACCCACCAAAGTCATACTTGTGCTCTTTGAAGGTGTTGGTATGAGCTGAGCTTTTAGCTTTTGAGTTAGTGTTTGAATTTAAGCAGATGTTGTAAGTTACCAGCTCTGAATACACTGCTCTTAACCCATGCTTTTTGCATTGCAGTGTGACCTCAGACACACCTTAGATTTAATTCTGGCTTAGCATTAACAAGCTGAACATGGATAGATAGTAATGTGTGTACAGTAATGACACTGTATGAGAATCGTGTCTTGTCAGGTTAAAAGCCATGTATGGACTGAGGGCCAATGGGGTTTCATCTCAAAGTGGTTGGATATATGGTTGTTGCAAAGACATAAGTCATGCTGTGTTTGACATTTACACCTTCAACCTCAACACGGCTGGTGTTGCTCTGCCCTCGTCTACTCTTTGAGGGGATCGAGATGGTCATGCATCTTCGACCTTCCTGTTTCAGATAGGACTGACCCCATAGTCAACAGCTGCTGTTTGTTGTGTAACCACCAAGTTTCACTGCATCTTGGGGAGCAATGTGAAACCAGAGGATGAAAGCAGCGCACGTATTTCATCTCCTGGTGAAGCTCGCCTCAGGTGACTCCCTCAGTTACGAGGGCAGTTTGTGTTTGTGGCTCTCAAGTGAATACGTATTAAGATCCATCCGTCCTTGTCCTCAGATGTGCCTCCTTTAAAAACCCATGAAACACTGACTCTCACTCAGGTAGCTTATTGTTGATATTGTTCCAATTCCTTTGTATGCATGGTTTTGGTACATACCTTTTGAAGCAGTACCTGCTGTTGTACAGCTGCTCGGGCCTCCTGCATCTGGGCTGTTTCCTGTGGAGACGACATCTGTTCGTGTTTATTGCCTGCACTAACTCATATTGGGCACAAATGAACACATTAAACATTTTAGGGCACACATGGCCATTCATTTGTCTAACAAATAGATTCACAGTCACATGTTCTTCTCACAAATGGGAGGGGGGACAAAATTACAGCAGTGGAGGGTCCTCATTGAGATAGGATGAACAGGAGTGTCTGTTTTACAAGTCTTTTATTCAACCCACACACAGACACACACAGACACACGCATCCCATCATTGGAAAACTATTAGTGACTCAATTTTGCAATCCAACTGGAGGCTGCATCTGATGAGACTGATATGGCAGACTGCCCAGAACAAGAGGCCTGGGTCATGCCCACAGACACCAACAGCTAAAAACCATTTGTGACATAACTAATGCACAGTATCTAGAAAAGCTAAAATCACCACCTCAGATACACACAGAGAGCCACTCACTTTGTGGCTGAAAATGTTAATGTCAGTGGAGATTAAATGGAAGATGGTGACTATCTTCTTTTAATTAGTCCTCACTAAGTGAGGGGTCTGATTTAAAAGGAGAGACATATTCTTTGGAGCGCTGTCTGCTTTTGGGTTTTCTATGCCTGAAACATTCATGCAGATTGCCATCACCTCCTTCTCTAATCAAAAAGTGATCTGCGGAGGTCAAAGTATAATATGCATTTGAAAACTAAAGAACACCACGGGTTACATAATTAAAACTGTCTTTTATCCTCTTCCTTCAGGACTATAGTTTGAACCCCCCACCTGCCCCCCCTGGAGCTTACCAGCCTGTGCCTGCAAAGTGACACTTCATAAATCATAATATGTGTGATTTAATTAGCTTTCATATGAAATCTTTCTCTTCTGTCTGTTGTCCACAACTTGGAATGAAAAACAGCTCCAGAGAGAACGGGGACTATTCTGATTTTTAACCGTGCAGGCTACTGCATAAAGCAGTGTGAGACGTTTGCAAATGACAGGGATACTGAGCAGAGACAGCGAAGCTATCTTTCTTCATCTTATTCTCTCTGTCTCTTGGAGAGAAGATGGATGTTGCTCCATCAGCTGCTTCCCACAGGGTTGATGATGGTCGCTTAATACTCCAATCCACCGTCTAATGCTGATTTCTCTTCAGATGAGATGCTGTTGTGATGATAAAATGAGCAGGGAAAACACCAACAGGCCTATATATAGCTTGTCATGTTTTGTATATGTTTTTAAGTAATTTCATTTTTAGAAATTATGCTGCTTCGTATTTGTTTTCTGCTCTGAAAAAGTCTTATACAATAGGTGCTAAATTTTATAATGATAGTTTTTGCAGTTTTCTCTTGCATTGATCTATATTAGGTTGTAGCCTATATACGATACATTCATGCTACAAAGTCTGCTTGTCAGACTCTTGGTTTTGCCTGAAAATCAGCCCTTTAGTCCTTCAAATAAAATCAGCCTCACAGATTGTTTGTGCAAGCACATACTTGTGACAACTAACATTTGTGTGAGACAGCATCAGTCTTTTCAGCAACCATAACCTTGTTATTGTGCCTAAATCTAACCAAACATCTCCCAGGAGTGCAGTCACGCTGTAAAGTGTTTTGTCTGCAGCATGCCTCCTGCTGCTGGAGGGGTGCTAATTCACAGGATGCTTCTTTTCAGTCGTATTGGATGACGGGAACAAATGGCCTATAGTTTTGAGGACTTGTTGCCCTTTTTTTCTGCCACCTCATCCCTCTCATCCTCTGGGCTCATGTCTACTTTGGCTTTCTGTTTCTTTCTCTTCATTAGAGCATCTTTCATGTCTTTGGGTTGACCCCATTTCTCCTCAGTCCTGGCAGCTTGTTCATCCTAAAGCATTTTTTAGAAAACATATCCAGGGTCAGAGTCATAGGCACTAATGGTCAAGAAGAGTGTATCTGAGGATTACAGTATGTCCTTTACCGTTTGACAGCTGACTAAACGAATGAGTAACTTGACTGCGAGATAGTTACCCATCCTGGTCTCTGTCTACTTCTGTGTGTGTTTGTGTGTCATTCTGCATCTCAAATAACAAATTGCTGCAGAATCATACTCAGCCTAAGGGGGTGATCTCACAGTGCTCTTCACTCTGTTGAGTGCTCTTTACACCTCGCCTTGTGTTGGGCGCAAAGGGTCACTGCACCTCTGGCTGTCTGGCCCATGCAAACTTTTCCTGAGTAGTTTTCAAAATAAAACTTGTAAACTACGAAAGCCAAAAATGAGAATGCACGAATTAATTACAGGTTAATATCTTATAAGAGTCATTTAAAGTCCAAAATATAAAATGTTTTATGACCAAATCGTGGATGTTTTAAAGCAGGTATAATTTATACTTTTACAGTAACTGACCAAGTACAGTCGTTCTTCTCAGCTCTACAGGACTTTTTCTCCTCTTTCAGTTTCAGGGTTTGTGTTTTAAAGGCGCTATTTAAAATTTAAAGCCCCCGCAAAGAACCTTTAACTGGATATGCAAAAGTCTCTCGTTTCTGCTGATGTCCCCATATGACCTACAACAGCAAATGAGGCCACTGATGAGAAGATAAGCTATTTCTAAATAGTGTCTCTTTACCTTCGGGAGGCAGTGGTTGGGTCGGTCCACCAGACAAAATGATTTATGGCACTCAAACCGAAGACCGCCGGTGTGAGCCAGATAAGCGTCTTTACGACAAACCGCGCTAGAGCTCATGGAAAATGCAGTCTTTGTTCCAGCAAAACACTACCGCCTCTGTCCACAGGGGTCGCCAAAATCAACACAAAATGAAAGTTCTTTTTAGGGGCTTTAATTATTGCTGCATAACACTTAAAATCTGTTCCAGATTCAAAGCCTTAAGCTTTCATAGTCGAATCTAATTTGTCAGATTTTGCCTTTAGTTGGCTAATCGTCGAATCATATTGTTTTTTTCCCCTCACTGATTCATGATCTCATTTGCATCGTTTTCTGCTCCGGAAAAAAGAGCTAAAGCACCCAAATAAACAAATGTAATTCTTCAGTTGACATAACAGGACATTCTCCATCCATCCTTTTCCTGATCTCACTCATCAGACTTCTGTGCACGACATCCGTGACTCTCTCTCTCTCTCTTTGTGAGTTTGTGCTGTGAATTAATGAGTGTGTATGGCGAATGAAAACTTGTAAGTCCCATTGTTGTGTGGGCATGATATGCGCATCAGTGCTTGTATAGCCGGTTCAGGGGTTGAATGTCACAGCAGCATGGACAGCACTGTTTGTGTATCGGAATCTGTAGACAGAGAACAGCAGCAGTAAGTGGCCTGTTTTTTCAAAACCACATTTTGTGACGATTATAGATGGCGAGATTTGACTGTCGAATCACATTTCTCCAAATCAAATCAATGAATTGTCGACTATTCAGGGTCACCACTACTTGAGTCGCTGAGCGTGACAGTATGTTTATATGTTTACAGTAGCCATCAGAACTCACAGCTGCATCGATCTACAGGCGCAAGTGTGTAGCGGCACACTAACCACATTAGGATGTGCCTGCACTCACACTCACTCAGCGTTAGGGTTAAAACATGTAACCTTATTTGTGTTGCATCCTAACCTGTTTGCGCTCTAATGGACTCCGCAGAGCCAACAGATACACTACCTGCCATGACAATGGCATGATATTTCCAGAATGACATGTGCAGCTTTGTCTGTGAATGTTCTCATTCATCCCGATCATCGTATCTCTAGGCAACAATTTAGTCGAAAGCAATTGGACAAATAAATTTCCAGTTCCTTTCGACTAAATTGTTGCCTAGAGACATGTGCAGCTTTGTGTGTCACTACGAGCCAAACTCCAAGAGATTACTGACAAATAAACCTGATTGTACCTGTGAAAATTACATAAACCCAAAAACGCACTCTCAGAACCATTTCAGATGAAACAGGTTTGGGGATGTCCAGGAAGGAGCAATAGAAAAGACCAACATCAGTCCAATCCTGAACTCCTTGGGAAAGGTGGTGGATGCAGTGACAACACACAACCCAGTTCACAACCTCAAAGATAAAGCTGCACTAAAAGACGAGGAACAGATCAGGACATTTTTACTGACCCATTCATTTTGCTCAGACAGCTTTACTGTCAGAGCTGTCATTGATTCCTAAATGCTGTATTTAAAAAGCTGAAGATTGTTTTACAAGTACACACTGGAGGTTGTGTTTGCACCGTTCTCATAGAACACACATTCCAGGAAGAAGGTGTTCTTTGTTGTCGAATTTAATGAAAGACCCCCACCCCCTCATTTAATTAAACAACTATCAGAGCAGTTCGTTTTTCAAATGCTTCTGTGACATGAAATTCATTTAGGCATGGCAATGTAAAATAGAAGTAATAAAAGTGACAAAGCCTTAATACCAAAACTATTTGCATATTTCAAAAATGGCTCATCAACATCCCTTACATATACTAGGGTGACCAAACGCCCTCTTTTGCCCAGACTTTTCCCATCCTGTCGGGGGCGTCCGGGGGGGTTATGAATTCATGAATATGTCCAGTTTTCATTGATTTTCACAGGGTCGTTAAGCATGTATTTGAATTGATGGTGCTTTGCACAGCTTACTATTATATTTTGTTGAGTGTGAGGAAACGTCGGCACAGCATCGCCTCCCATTACAAACTATTGATGTGTGGGCCCCGATAGCTCACTTGGTAGATTGTACAAAACAAAGTCTGAGTTTTCATTGCAGCGGCACAGTTTCAGGACTGGCTGGACTTTTCTTATAGGTTGGTTTTCTATTACAATAATGTTTCTATCATTATTTCATTCCAGAGGGCTTATTTTATTTTATTTTATTTTTGCTTTATTATTGTACCTTTAATAACCCGTGAGAAACCTATTTGAATTTGTGTATCTGGTTATGGAGAGCTCTTATTTTGTTGTATAGCTGAATTTTTGTATTCAGACAAGGCATACTTAATAAATATATAACTCAACTTATTCACTTTCTGTCTGAGAGTTCAGATCAATAGTCCTGTCATGTCCTGTCTGGTAAATGTGTTGCTGGAACCAGCAGCAAGTTGTTAGGCCTTGTGTTAGGTTGGAGGCCTTGTTGGCAAACGTGGCACAATCCACCTCTGTTTTTGGAAGTTTTAAACATGGAAGATATGTTGTGGTCAGTAGGAAGCTGAAAGATGGATGATTGTTTTACTTTCAGAGAGCCATGCTACCTGGTTCCTTGTTTCCAGCGTTCATGCCAAGATGAACTAAACTGGCTGCTCACTAGCTTCAGATTTAACAGGCAGATCTGAGTGCAGCCTCCGTTTACGTTGGGTATGAAAGCAAATAAGAGACAACATAGTCCTGGTGGGTCATTTTATGGCACTGTAAGTAGGCCTATTTATAGCACCAACTCCTACTTTATAGTCAAAAGACACATGGAAGTCACGCTTTCCTCAGTATGTGACTTTTTAAGACAAGACCCAAGAAGAATCATTCATTGACATTGGCATTGCTAATGCTCAATATATATATATATATATATATTTTTTTTTTTACTTCATGTATCAAACAACATTCATACTTGAAACAATCAGCAGATAAAAGAAGCAATGCACAGGCTTTATAAAGCACCCTAGAAGTAATTCATTCATGTTCTCATTCATACTTTGCCACAGCAAATACATGCTACGTTCATGTTCATTCATAATGGTGCTCACGTCCACAGGCACACTGTCACTGGGGAGATGATTGCTTCTGTTCCACAGTAGGCAGCACAGTGGGGGTTGGATGTTGTGTGTCTGATGCTCAGTCTGCCCCAGGCGTTCGGCACATGCAATCTCCCCGTGAAAATTTATTCACACACACTCAAGTTCTTTTTCCCTTCAATGAAACATGCACGCGAACAAATGCGCAAACACATGCATGCATTTTCTTTTGAACTACGAATGTAAACAGACATGTAATACGTCGCACTCAGTCGGGAGAATGGTGATGAGGACATTTGCATGGAATGAGCTGCTGTTTGTCTGAGCATAATGCTTGTTATTGCTGTTACTGATGTGATTTCCATGTCAATGGTAGGAACTGGACAGGAGTAAGAGCTGAGAGTTGCTTCAGTAATCTGGCACTTCATACACTCACCATGTGGATCCTAAATATTAAATTGACTGAGTAAACAAAATCATATAACCTACTGTGTGTATACAGGGATGCACCAAGGTCTTTTTATCATTATAAAAGAGGTACATGTGAGGTTAGTTTTCACTTGTGTACATTTTACAATGTGTATATTTGTATAGTACCGTGACGTATTTGTGTTGTAGTGCTGCCGAGATGAGATCTGGGACACCAGGTTGGAGGCACTGATCTTGCTAGGTTGGTTTTCGGCCAAAAGATTCTAGGTGGAAGTCAGAGAGCCTCCGTTCTCCCTCGTAACAAGTCATTTAACCATCATAATTACTCCAAAGCTGTTTCATTAAGGTAAAAATCTTGCATAGTTCCTCTTTAAAGGGGCAACAGGACCAGGGCTGTTCATCTCTTCAAATCTTACCACTTCTCAAACCCCAGTGACAATGAAGACACGTTGTCTGTTTTGATTTTCTCTCTTTTCATCATATTTGGTTGTTTTCCTGTCTCTATTAGTAAGATTTTTTTATTTTCTAAAGGAGAAGGTAGTCCAGTTTTAGAGAATATCTGCGGAACAGACAGGAAAGAAATCGGGTGGATGTGCACAAAGTTTCCCAACATGCAGTCATATGTCTGTTAAAAAAACTTATGAGGACTTAGGATGGTGGATATAAGCACACAGCCACCCTGACATCACCCACAGGTTTCTTAAGAATACTTTTGAAGCTCAGAGTGAGCCATCTTGGCAGTGCTTAGCTCCGCCCCTAAGTCCTGGGTAATCCAAAAATGAACAAAGTGTTGGGGTTTGTGTGGAGCTTAGTCTCCCAGTTTGTGGTGAACACACCCTCATCCACCTGTTAGTCGCAATGGCCTGTCCCTTAATTACATTTAAATGGGTATTTTATGATAATAATGCACTGCCTGTATGTTGTCATGAAGGGAGAAATTTAATTGACTCCCTTCTGGAGCCTGCCTCAAGTTGTCATTTGAAGAGGTGCAGTTTTTGGCACTTCTGTGTTGGCTTCATTTTCCAGCCCTGGAGGTTGTTGCTTGCTCTGCACTGCTGAAGAATGTTTTTTTTTTTTGAGAGTTTATGAGAGCATGGTTTTTCAAGTTCCTTTGATTTAGGAAATGCATAAACAAAAATGACACAACATCTCAACAGAAAACTTACACAGCCTGTCCTGGTGCATATACTGTAGGTACGCAAGAACATTTACTGATCAATATGCAGTTGTAGTGTATACTAAATGAATAAATACATTCAAACTTTTAAGTGTAGAGATTAAAAAAAAAAAAAATCACTCTAGGAAGAAATGTAGAAATAAGCAGACCTGGGCATCATCTGTGCCCTGTGCCTCCAGTCACTAAAACACCAAATGCACTGCTGCTACCTCTGAGCACAGCACACTTGACTCCACTTTACACCCTGAAATTAGTGCCTGTAGTGTCACACACAAAAAGCAGGTCATGCCAGATGGTACAGGTTAATAAGATAATGAACCAAATAGTGCCTCTAAAATGGAGTAAAATATTAAAATTATTTGACTCCTGGAGTTTCCTGATCATGATTTTGAATGAAATTTATGTTCACTGAATAAAATAATTTAAAAGGGCAGTGTATGCCATCTTATGTTTGTTTATCGAAATCTAAATGCTGCGTTTTGAAACGCCCCAAAAAATTCAAATTGTGTTTACGGTTAAAGGTGATGACGCAGATCTTTAGAAGCAAACTGGACCAGAAAATTTAGCTGTAAGCACTTTAACACACACACTGCTCCAAAACTGGCTGAGAGGAAGCTACTGTTTGCTGTGGCAATTCCAAAAAAGGAGAATTTCACTACTTCTTTCCACAGGAAGATTTTTTTTTCTCCACATAAAACGGTTCGTCTCATCTGCTCCCATTAAATATGGCCCTAAGTCTGCAGTGCAGTAATCCACTGAGTGTGAACCAAGACAGGTCTGATAATCTTGTCATTTCTGGCTTTCCTGTAATAATAAATTATAGACCCTCTCACAGCTCTTCAGGGAAAATAGCGGGAAATGTAGCAGAAGTGCAGACTTGACAGTTCAAAGTAATATCTGGAGTTAATTGTCCCTTCAACATAAGATCACTTTCTAATAACATTCATATTAGAGTAAAACTCAATTTGAGCAAAGGCATGTGGTTGAACTCTGTTCCCATAACTATGACTTTATAAGTTTTCCTGGAACCTATGGTTATTTTCAGTCGACGAAGCCTCATAGCAACTAAAAAACTTATGCTGCTGCGAGCTGCCACTGTTCAAAGTTTGGTGCTCTGACTTGGCTCTGTATCTTTATCTTCCTCAGAACATAACGCTATATTTGTATCATCATTATCTGAAGTTGCAGGTTCTTCAGTGTCTCACTTGCGTCGGGATTTTGACCATTCACGCTGTCAAATGCCTTTTGTTGCTTGGTTTTTCAGGCCTTTCTTTTATGATTCAAACAGAACAGTCCCTCTGAGACCGCACAGCTTATCTGAATTTAGTTCTTACCACTGAACTGGATGTTTACTGTTTGGTCCTGGGAGATTAAAGTGTGTCTGATCACAGATGCATTGTGTCTGAATTCACCTTTTCTTCTCACTTCTCAGAAGGTTTCAACACTCAAACATTTACATGTTCAGGCACCTCTTTGCTTCAGATTTCCTACAGAAAAGAGTTGCGATTGCAATGACCTGCGTACCCTGACCATAATTTATTTCCTTCCTGCTTTTAAATGAGTCCTGAGTACTGTATAAAGCCTTGAGGAAATAAAAGCATCTTTTGACTAGAGCCTGAGATTTTGAACAAGTGTAGGTGGAGCTGTACCATGCAACTCAACATCAGTAATGTGGTGAAAAAATAAATAAACAAGTGTTTGTTCTTAGTTTATACAAAGATTGCATGAAAAATGCGAGTGTAGATAACATAATAGAACAGAAGAGCATCCAGAAAAGCAAAATCAGAAATGCTTTATCAAATTAAACATTTCATCCCAGCTACAAATTGTGTTGTCTTTCAACCTTTTATAATATCTTCTAATATTGTGGATAACCTCAAGAAATTTCTAATAAATAGACAAACTGTGGCCGAAGTTTCTAGCCGTTCTTAAACAGAAGAAATACTTACAAACTGTAGACTGCAGAAAAATGGTGCCAGTGGCGCTTCACTTCGTCCTCTCAGGTTTAAAGTATGAAAGTTGCACAAAGGAAGAATCATAAACATGTTACAGAAATGTATTTTTTTTCCTTTTCCTTGGACCAGAGGTCCGTCTTTAAAATGGTGTTAGTGAATCCTCCGCTCCTCAGAACCAGGTCTGCTCTCTGTGTCCTCTGCCGCCACATCATGAAAGTCAAGATAAGGCATCTCTTCATCGCACCAACTATGGTCTTTATTGGAATGACCTTTCACCTCCAAACTTTTGAACAGAGAGGATTCAGAAAAATTTCGCTCTGGGGCATAAAACCTGCTCTCGTCGGGGCTTAAAAATGACATCTTGTTGATGATTATGCTGGCGAGGTCAGTGTTAATGCTCCTTAACCTCTTGGTACTGTTGACCCTTGCACTGACAGAGTGAGGCAGAGGGTTTGTATCTCAGCAGCTGTAAAGCCCACAAACCTTAATTACATGTGAATTGCCTCAAGACTTAGTCCATGGCTTATTTTTTTTCTTTGCATACAGTATGCACCTCTGGGTCACTTAATCATCTCTCTTAGTCAAAGACATGACATCTCCTTAAATTCCTGTGCGCTCAGTTAAATGTCAAAGGGTCAGGGAGATGGTCGGCACTGGTCTGTAAAGTCACCGACATGTATTTGTTCCTTTCAATACCTCAACATAGACTCTGTTATGCATCCATTAGATACTTTCATCTGATATACCATCATACAGTTTCATAAAAACAGATTCAGACAGCCTGGGTGCCATATGCCACAAACCTGAAAGAGGTACATATGAGGAAACCTGAAAGAGTTAGCATTAGCACAACCACTAACACTGCTAGTTACAAGCCAACAGACAACATATAGATAATAATAGATGCTAATGACGCTAACCGTTCTGATATGTTTACTGTGGCCATGTCTGTCTGATATTTCCTCCACTCACCATCTTGATACACACTTTTCTTTTACCAGTCTATGTAGCACAAGCTGCAGTGGTGGGCGGGGTCCAAAGGCCTGATCCAGATTAATGAGGAAGCAAGTGAACATGTCCTCCCTGCCCCAGTTTCTTTTAAAGGTCTAAAATGAGGTCTATTCATCTGTCCTGTGCTGATTTATGACTCCTGTCTCTGTGAACGTAAAGGCTGAAGTGGCATGATGCCGCGGTGGCACAACAAGTGCAGTCGGGATCTGGTTTTTCTTTAACCGTAACTGCACAGTCACAGGTGCCTTAACTTGGTCAAACCAGGTGAAAAATCTGCAGCGGTCACGTACATTTTTGGAAACACTAACACGTGATGCCATTCATCCTGCCAACAGGGAGCACCAGATCACCAAAAATTCACATGGCTGCTTTCAGAAGGCAACGACCACCTGTTTTTAGTTGTTCGCGTAAGGGAGCTGGTTAAAAATGCCTGAAACATTTAGATTTCCGTACCATCTGTGGTTGTTGATTGTGAAACCTTAAACCAAATCATTCGCTCAAACTGTATATGTTTCTCACAGAAGGAAATTCACAACACATCATCAGTTGATCACACAGGCACATTGGATGTGTTGAAGTGCTTCTTCTAGAAGTAATTTGAGTTTTATTTTGTTTGGAGGCTTTGATTGAAACATATGGCAGATGTGATTGGATACTGGATGGATGGACTTTGCTGAAAATGAAATCTGAACAGTATACAGAAGTTTTAGACGCCACTGGACCAAGTTTTAAGTGGAAACACTAAGGTCTGTGGATTAAGCCGAGTACATGTTGCTTTACAAAAGACAAACCATAGTTGTTTTTTTCAGGATCTGAGCACCACAGGCGAAATTCTGTTCACCTGCACTGAGGTAATGATCGAACCTGAGAAACAGACAAAGTTAATGGTTAAGTGAGGGATGTGTGTTGTTTTCTAATGTTCATGTCTGCTTTGGTATTGGTCTATAGTGTAACCACTTGTGTTCTTCCACTGCATCCACTAAAAATGTACCGTCTACTCCTACAAACAATCAAAGTCAGACTGTCAACACAATATCTTTCTCCCTTGAGTTACACATCTCCACATACAGGGTGCCAGTGATGTGGGAGACAGGAGTCTGAAAGAAAATCATCTGTCCAAGTAATTTATTTTTTCAAAATCATTTCGATGAAGGTAGATTATATTAGAGATATGAAACAGACATGATTAAATATATTGTGGCCATTTTGTCCTTCAGACAGTAAGAAACAGACCACTTTCTATTTATAGGATCTCTATTTTTAGCCACAATGGTGCCACAGGAATTGACAAATTGAAAAGCCCAGCACGTGCCAGACTTTGCCTCTGCAGCTCACCCCCTTCCACTTCCTTGCACGCATCTTTCTTCTTACTTTCCTCCGCCGTCTTATTGAGGAGTTTGTTTTCCTCTTCTCCCTCCCTGGCATTATGTCTCACTCTTTTTCTTTTCTCTGTTCCTTCTTTACCTGCCCTCTCATTCAAAACATCCTCTGACTCGCTTCATCTCACCCCTTCCTTTCCCCTCCTCCTCCTCCTCCTCCTCCTCCTCCTCCTCTCCATTCAGTCGTGAACCACTGACTACGCAGTCACGTTTTGCTTCATACTTTCAG
>OMNW01034305.1:5018-19742 GCA_900303245.1 Selene dorsalis
TATTCTGAAGTGCAACAAAGCTTATTTATCAGGAAACGTTCCTTCAGTGCAAGTTTAAATTGACACTTAAACTACCTTTACAACTAATTGAAAACATCACAGTATGAAACATTAAAAATACAATCCAGTGTAAGCAGACCACAGCATGATTCACATGTATATTAAACCAACAACATATGGAAACAAATGGCTTGAGTAAAGCTTTTTCATCAGGAAAAGTTCCTGTGGTGTGAGTTTGAATAAACTTTAACAACCTTGAGTAAACCTGACAAATTCAACCCAGTAAAGTGAGTGAGAAAAGGAGAGTGTGGTCCAGACTGTGGACAGTGGTCCAGACTGTGGACAGTGGATTAAATGAACGTTTAGGGACATCATAACAAGGAGTCAGACTCATGTTGTTAGCTCGTCATTGTAAGTAACCATAATCACCGTACGTTCTCACAAGTGTTCATCTCGATCAGCGATCATATTAAATGAACATGTTTACATGACGTCACGTTGCCTTACAGTGTCGGCTCTGTGTAGTGGACCTGAGTCGACCGGGTGCTGACTGGATGCAGCTTGAAATGCCCCTGCACCTTTGACATGGTCTCTCTTTCCTTTTTTCTGACTTTTCTTGGCTTTGCTCCATCTGTCCTCTGATCGCTCCACTCAATTCTGACAACACTGTGTAATAAAGGTCCCTGTGAAACACAAGTGGAGTATGCCGTATAATGTGAGTGAAATTTAATAAACGCAGTTTGTTTTTAGGAAAAAAGCTGCTAAGTGTCCTGAAATGAAAAGGAAAGCGCTGCCTTCCTCTTGTTTTTAGCTCTTTGGTAGCAATTTGTTCCTGCAGATTTGGGCTGGATAGGAGGTAGCTTGTGTTGTGCCATACAAAGAGGGAATGCAAAGTGCTGCTTCTGTCACCAAGCAACTTTAATAACGTATCTTTTGCAACACTTAGGGTTTTGAGGCCAAGTTGTGTTGTTAGCTATTGAACTGAGCGGCAAGCCAATACTTATGTTTAAAAGCTCTCTGTCAGAATTGTTTCCTGCCATATTAATGTTGAGTGAATCTTGGGATGGGTTGTTTCATAAAAGGTCCACCTGTTGGAACCCTTGTTGCCCAGGAAGAGAAAGATGCATTGAAAGGAGCTCTTCAAAGGGGACATATGCAAGTCTAATTGCTTCGAGGCTCTGATATTGTAATTGTTGGTTTTTGGCCAAGAGATGCTAGGTGGAGAGCCTCCATTCTCCCTGTAACAAGGCATTTAACCATCACAATTACTACAATCAGAAGCTGTTTAATTAAGGTAAAAATGTTGCTTAGTTCCTCTTTAAATCGAGAGTCGAGCGCTCTGGCTCCAGGTGCTGCCTCTGAACTGGGACAGAGCTGAGGTCATAATATTGTCCGTCTGTCACAGGATATGGAGAACACGTGTTATTTGAACGCCTCGTACTGCCCATGCTGTTGGAAGTTAAAAGGTGCTAATATTTGCATGTAACCTCCCAGAGAGCCATCCAGCTATCACAGCAGTAATAATCAGGTATACCATAGCTACCTGCCCAGGAAGGTAGAGCTACATATGCTAACATGAATCTCTATAAGTAAGTCCCATGTGATGCTTGATGACAAAAAAATAGCTTTATTCGACGAAGAGCATTTGAGTCTCTGGTGCTCTGCAGCTGCAGTCAGACTAAAAACAAAAAGAAGCCTTTGCGACCAGCACTCTTTTCATTTAATCTTGTTGCTCCCTAACCTGATTCCCCTTCATCTCCTCTGCCGTCAGTGGCCGGGGAATCTAATTCATGAGAGGTCGATGACAGAGTGGAGTCCGTGCTCCTGTTAAAAGGCTCCTGTGCTTTTGCCAGTGTGGAGACATTATTCTGTAGTTAAAGCTGGGCATCAACAGCTGACCATAACACAGGATTTATTACAGTCATGTTACTGGAGTTGATATGAGCTTGATGGGAATTTATGAACAAAATCAGGGCCTGTTACTGTGTGTGTGTGTGTGTGTGTGTGTGTTGGACCTCAAACTCAAGATGTGACCCCAAAGACCACAAAGTGATTCGATGACTACATGAGGGATTTCCTATTTCATTGTGGTGTGAGACTTTCTTGTATTGGATTTGATTTTCTCCCGCTGTCTACTGTGTGTGTGTGTGTGTGTGCGTGCGTGCGTGCGTGCGTGTGTGTGTGTGTGTGTTTGAGAGAGAGAGTGTACCAACAGCATTACAAGAAACAGGTTTCCAGGGTTCCTGATTAAAAATGTCTTCTATATGTTCAGTTACAGGTTAGAGCTCTACGCTCTAACCTGTAAACCCCAGTTTTAATCATACCAACAGATAATGATGACTATAGATAATATGCTTCTTTGATTTTGTTACTTTTCACCCATAGTATCGAAAATGATATGAGTATTTACCTCGGTGTCGAGTTTGAAATTCTGGTATTGTGACAACTCTAGTTGGTAGTACAAACAATTGTTGTTGTTGTTGTTGTTGTTGTGTGCGATGTACAGCTTCTGATATGAGCAGAGTTTTTTTTAATTGCCTGTTTATTTGGCTGGGGTGGTGTGCCTAATTGTTCCCACACTACACGCACAACTTTTTTTTCCCCCATCAGCTGATCCCTGGGCCACTTGCGGGCCGAGCGGTGGGGAGTGATCTGAATGGATCATGGATCAACAATAATCCGTCGCACCGCCACTGATTTTGGTTAAAATATGTACTTGCTCAACATTCGATAATCTTTGTTGCCATGGTTACTATAAAATTTTGAATTCTAGGATGTCACCAGGGTCATTTTCTCTGATTCAACAAAGCTCCTCCAGAACCACAGAAGACGATGTACAAGTAGTAGTAAAATGCACTTTGATGAGTAAACTGGCCTTTATGTTGAACTTCCTCTCTGATTCCAAATATTTCTCCCATGATTCTGTCTGCCTAAACGCCTGTCAGCTCATTTTCCTCTCCCTACTGCTACCCTGATGCTGTAGCCTTAAGCACAACAAAGCAGAAAACCCCCAGCAACATCAATGCATCGGCCCGCTATTCTGGCAACACACCATTTGCTTTGGTCAATTTATGATTCATATTTTGCTGCCGTTGACCTGCCTCCAGAGAAGAGCGGCGAGGTTGCCCACAACAGAGATTTGCCCCCCCCTGCAGCATGAGCACCCCTTGTCCAGGCATGAAATTGACCTTGGCCTGCAGGCTCACTGCTGAGATAAGCCCAAACAGCCGCGATAAAAACTTGATTCCCCCGGCACACATGGACCAGAGTGGTGAAAGAGCAACCTTGAAGCTGTGACGTCAGCCAGCTTTTATTATCCCCAAGCTTCCACGGAGGGGAGGGGGGACACGCAGAGAGAGTCTCCATGCAGATTGCCTGCTTACCCGTCTGTCCATACCCTTGTGAGGTGTATTAAAATTCATGAGCTACATTGGTTTGAATGCCAAGGTTTATGGCAGTGTTCTCCCTCTGCATTGGTCCTCAGGGATGAACACTGGGAGAGATTAGAGAAGGACGGCAGGGAGAGATATGGGATCAAGGGGGGAAGAGAGTGAGAGAGAGAGATATGGAGGATATGAGGAGATAAAGAAGAATTGTGGAAAGGGGAGTTAGAGATAGTGGAGGGAAGTAAGAATCTCAGTCCTATTGCCCGGCAGAACGTTGAATTCATTAAAACCTAAGATGAGACTGAGTTTTTATAAACACTTTTACTCTGTGCACATGGAAGTGTCAGCAGTGTGTTTAAAGTAGGGACAAGACTGTGGCAGGAAAACCAGTGTTTGCTGTGTTAAAACTGAACATAAGGTCAGTTTTAGAGATTACATACAAGTCAGTGGAAAGATTGATACGCTCTCACATGCTGCTACTTCTACTGACGTGCAGCTAATGTCTAAACCATCGCCTGGAAAAATACACTGACCAAGTGTGCATTCACCTACTTGTCATTTAAAAATGACAACGCCCACCAATTTTACATAACCTCAAGGCTTAATGAACTTTGGTTGAGATATATTCCAATTCAACAATGATTAGCTAAAGAAAGTAAAATAGTTGTCCGGGCCTTACCCTGACATACACTCTATTTCTGCTACAAAGGCTTTTAAAACGGGAATCAGGTGACTCACTCTAGTGGTCATTAAAAGACCTACAGTTTTCAGCACTTGGTGTTGACCTCATTTTTCAGCCAAATTGAAATTGTAACCCCATGGCTGCACAGGAGGAGAGTCAGCTGATTGCCAAAGATACAATTCAAGTCTGGAACAAACTCCAGGGAGCTCGAGGAGAAGTCAGACAATCACCAAAGTCAGTAGGAGATCATCTAAGGACTGTTATTATCTGCACAAAATGTTGTACGAGTCCAGATAATAAGATATTTCACCAGATGAGTGAAAATATTGAGCGGCTGGTATAGCACTAATTGAAAAGCCAATGGATCCGCACAGTCTGAGCAATTCACCATCTGGAGACCAAACTCAAAGTGGTGGCGGTCAGAGCGGTTAACTGGCTGATGGACTGTCATTACCAGCCACGCCACTGCTGTGGCTAAAGATGCAGACCTCCTCCTCCTTTTGCCTTTTATACACATCACATCCTGCACTGCCAATGGCCTGTACTTAAGCCCTGCACAATCATTCAAGTGGAAGTGACAACAGAAATTCTCTGAGATAACGGGCAGACAAATATTCTGAGCAAAGATGAAAAGGGAAAATGCAGTGACACGAGCCCTAAACGAAGAGAGACAGAAGGAGCCCAAGGAAGAGAAGGTGGCATAAAGTAGAAGTAGCAGTGACAAGTGACAGAAGCTAAATGAATTGGTTGAGGTCAGAAAGGAGGAAACTCCTAAAAGGTTTGAAGTGCAGGGAGCTATGTCACTGTTATACAAAACAAAAAATGCAAGGGCTTTCGGAGAGTAAAAGGTTTCCCTGGTAGAGTAAAAGGCTGACCAGGAGCAGTTTGTTGACAGTTAAAAACATGGCAACTAAGACGTGTAGTGTGATGGATAGGGGGAAAATGTAGGTGAGTGAATGAGGGGGAAGTGAGGTGTGCAAATAGAGGGAGAGAGGAATGGAGTGAGTGAATGAGCAGGAGACTGACAGACTGAGAAGGCGAGGCACTGGCTGAATAAGGGAATGGGACACAGCTGACTGACAGATAGAGAGAGAAAGTGAACAAGGGAGAGATTGGGTGACAGTCTTATTTAGTGAGACATTGGCTGGAATGAGAATCACAGGAGTGTTGGATCAAGAGATGTTACCATGTAGAGACACAGGGGGGCAGTGTTGCACTGAACACACAGTCCCACAGATGCTTGAGAGGAGACCCTGGCACTGTTACCACATCAGGGGTTCAAATCAAAGGTATGTGATATTTCAGCCCCCTCTATTTAGCATTAATAAGCAGTTTATTCATAAATAAATGGTTAAACAAATCTGTTTCCCATGGTAATGTAAACCTTATATCAGGGCAGTGGATGACTCACCCTGTGGTTTGGTATAGCCTGTGAATGATTTGAAATGCATGACATCACCAGGTCCATTTTTTTTGGTAATTTATCTAATATTTTGGTTTATAGCTTATAAAAAATAACAATATGACATTTACAATCAGATATAGCGTCTTTTTCAATGTAGACACACATCATGCAGACTCACAACCCAAAGCAACGCCATAGCTACACACTTTGGGTGCGACAGGCGCACAGCTCCATGGACCAGCTTCTCCCACCAGATCCCCAATCTCCCTCGGGCTGTGTCTCTCCGACTTTCCCGTTTGAAAGGTGAGGGAAGCCCATATGTGGAAAGACTCCAGGATGTAGAATGTGTATTACAGAAGAGAAACACACATTTCAGGATCTCTGACTTGTATCATCAGAACAGATATGCCCTGTGATTTTCAGCCTCCTTTCATGTTTATGAGCATATAGACATATAGTCTCCTTTCATATGTAATAGAGATGGAGGGCAATATCTGACATTGCAACCCCCCCACCCCCCGCCAAGGCCTTTGCCACCTTGGTCTCTATAAAACTCAGAGAAAACCCTGGTGCAGCACCTTAGCATTTAGCTGCAGACTGCCTGATACAATAACATAAAAAATTGTAATGATATGACATTATTGAACAGGTAAAATGTTTGTTTACAGCAGAATTTTGCTTACGACAGAAGCATAGTCTGTAATAAACAGTTTATAAGTGTTGATATGGATCATAAATGATGACAGCTACTCTGGTCTTACAATGTCACCTAGAGAAAAAAATCAGTCTCCCTCACTTCACCTGGAGAAAAGCAACATCCAGTTGTAGTTAAAAATCCTCATGGTTTCGTAGAGAGGCCATGCTTGGCCTGCAGCATATCATTTTCGAAGTGGGGTCTCTGTTCAGCTGATTGGTTGACAGTACTTAAGTTGAACCCCTGATGGCAGTAACAAAGAGCTGCTAATTATTTGAGTTGGGAAACAGAAAGCAAGCTGCTGTAGGGAGGTCAGTAGCCAAGGGAGTAGGTTTGATTTTGACATTGGTGGGGACATGAAAGTGCCCCAAGGCAGCACTCCTGAAAGGTTACAAGCAAACAATCATAATCAGAACAAAAAATCAGTAACTGACATGTTTATAATGCATATCTGAACATCTAAAGAGAATGCAAGAATTGAATGCATTCTGTAATGTTATAGGTTAAAGCAATTAATGAAAGACAAGGTGGCAAATTACAAGAGTTCTCCTCCTTAACATCCTAATCACCAAGCACATGTGTGCATGCACCCATGCACGCAAACAGACACAAATGTTAATGTAAATGACACCACTGATATTAAAGTCCCAGTCAGAACAAGTGGCCAACATGCTGACAACTTACACACGGTTGCAGAGACATGCACTGTGGCCTCCTTTCCTGGCCAACAAGCAGGTCGCAGGTAGTTTTAACAAGAAGATGGAGTGACAGCGGGGACAGCCAATCACATGTACGTTAGCCAGAAACCAGCAGAGCCAATCGGAGAGCGATAGTTAGGTTAGAGGCGGGACTTCTAGCAGAGACCGGCTGTTAATCCTTTGTCTGCCATAATCATTGACTAAACACTACGCACAGCAGCTGTATTGATGGGGACTACACAGTAGGGACGTGTCCCTACTCTCCATACCCAATTCTACGCCCCTGTCAGTAGCTACACTGACTCCCGTAGAGAGGACAAACAACAAGAAAGCTCCACCGTGATTCTCTTAATACATGACCGGAGTCACAGAAACATGTTTGTTCTTTCACACATTTTACTTGTGAGTTGGACTGTGTGCTGGGAACTGAGCTTTGACACAGCGATGTAGTGACAGCACAGAAATTATGTCATTATGTCAATACTATATATCATTGGGATTTCAGTAGTCTGTCACTGATCTGTCTTTAGATACGTCAGAATATAAAAATACGTCTTCTTGGGATTGTGTGACATGTCCAACAGTCACGGTTATCTATATATGGAGGAGTTGTAGTGCAGGTGAAAATAAGGACACAGCCACTCGTATGAACTCCAGAGACTGCAGTGCCTGTAAGAGACAAAAAATGTACATATACAATCTCATTACATGTTGTGAGTGTTATAGTAATGCAGTCCTCACATTCAGTATGTGCAGAGAGAGAGGTCCTGCTTGTTGTAATCATTCTTTCTGTCTGTGCTGGCAGTGAAGTGTTCCTCTACTAATGAGATTAATAGTTATGAGATACCGATTTATGGTCTTTGCGTGAAGCCAGACTGACAGCAGGGTAAATGCAGATTGAAAGATCTGTGGTTGCTCAGCACGGCCTAATTGTCTAATTGTTGAGTGACAACAGTGTTAAAGATTACTTAATAGTAGAAAAGTATATGATTATAAATCAGGCTTAGGTTCTATATTAATCCTGTGAAAGTATCAAAGCTTCAGTCCACAGAGAAAGGCACACAGCCTGTATTCAGAAACTGAGCCTTTAAACCAACCATTAAGACAAACCAATCACTCCTCTCAACCAAGCTCCAAGCCCCGCCCAGCTGGACACAACATCTGACCTGGCAGGATTTGGTTTGTGAGTGTAAACCTGTTTATCGCTCAGATGAGTGCTATTTCAGATGGGGGCATTGTTAACATGGCACAAGTGTTGGTTTTCAGTAGAGTTGTCCCGATTCTGATACCAGCATCAGAAATGCCTCCGATACTGCTGAAAATGCCGGCATCAGTATCGGCCAGTACTGGAGTTCAGTCACCGATCCGACACCACGTGTTTAAGAAACAGGAATGTGTTTACCAGTTAGCTCTGTACCACGGCTACAGTCAAACTCTGGAGCGGTCCGTTTTTAAAATGAAATGACTATCACTACAAATAGCCCACATACTTGTGTAAACTACTGCATATGTGTGTCTCTGTTGTTAAAGTTAAAGTTACTTCTCAGAGTTTCATTCTTACAATTGGGAGTCATGTAAACATGAGATGCCACTCGTCTTTTTCTTGTCAGTCATCATGGAAACAAGACGCTCTGCCAGTGAGTGAAAACAAACGTGTGTACAAGCTGAAAAATGTATCAGTGTATCACCAGTATGTGTGAAAACACACATGTTGTAACTGCACTCTGGCATTTTTAAAGGAATTGTTATTTATTCCTAGATATCTGTTTATATTCAGTTGTGTCTGACTGTCAAACTGACAATAAAAGAAAGTTAAATGTCTTTCTTTTGCTGTATTCATTCATGTTTTACAAAGGGTTTAACCTGGACCAGGCCTTACAACATTGATAATCACATCACATCCATGCAGGCGTAGTCGTGTACACGGCACAAGTATCAGGATCGGTATCAGAAGGGAAATAGTGGATATGGGAACATCTCTAGTTGTCAGAGTTTGCTGCTTCAGTGTTTGTAGATCTTTTTGTCCAGTGTTACTATGGTATCTGAAGTGTAATTACAAGCATTCCATAAGAGGCTTTTATGACAATTACATCAAGTTCATCAAGTTTCTTGGATGGTTGGGAGAAGTTGCTCTCAAAGGATGTTTTGCTACCATGCTTCATAGCTATGTTCTTAGGCAGCATAGTGAGTGAGCCCACTCCTCTCATGAATGGTCTCAGGATGCTTTACTTTTGGCATGACACAGGACTGGTAGTGCTCACTTTTCTTCTCTGGACAAGCTTTTTTCCAGATGCCCCAAACAATGGGAAAGGGGATTGATCAGAGAAAATGATTGACCCCAGTGGGTCTGCACCTGCCCTGCACCTTTTGCATAACATCAGTCTATCCCTGATATTTGTTTTGGAAATAAGTGGCTTCTTTGCTGCCCTTCTTGACACCCAGCCATTGTCCAAAAGCTTTTGCCTCACTGTGCTGAGAAAGGTCTTTAGGAGAGCGGGTCCTGGTGCTTGCTGGACTTTCTTGGGCGCCTTGAAGCCTTCTTAACAACAATTGAGCCTCTCTGCTTAAGTTCATTTTCATGGAAAAGGGGGGCTTTATAATTAATGGCAGTTCATCTGATCACTCTTCATAACGTTCTGGAGTATATGCAAATTCAATTAATACAAACTGAGACAGCAGACTGTGAAAATTAATATTTGTATCATTCCTAAAATGTTTGGCCACGGCTGTACACCAACTGTCATCATGGGTCCAGTGTAAACATGCAGCTAATCTAATGGAATGGTCACAATTGGGCGGGGTCAGGCACAAAAACAGCTTGGTTAGCTTTGTCAGGTTAGAACCTTTGTTTTTGTGGAATTTTAATTTGTTCAAGTTCAGGAATGGTCATGATTAAGAGAAATATGAGCTGGAAATAAACACTAAGGACCATGTTTTATTGATCTGTCCAGTCAAACCTTTGTCCAGTGGTGGACTTTCAACTACGTCCAATGACCAATGGACAAATTGAATTGCTAATGAAACAGTTAATATATTAACCTTACTGACACTGGGTAAATTTACATAATCATGTCCATTAAAGCTGCACGATTCATTTTATTTTCATCATGGCGATGTAAACATGCACGATAAACACATCGTAAAGGTTGCCTGAAATGTGATGAGTATGTTTTATTTACAGGCGCACCTCATACCTGTAACCTGAGCTACACCGCTAGATGTGACATAACAACAACAGTGGGCTTCCGTCAGGTCCCTCAGATACTGCGCCTGAAATGCATCCATGCGGCATCAATCAGCATATTTGTACTGACACGGGTTCTCATGTTTAGTCCACTTATAATGTTTGGAGTTTATTTACAGCGCGCAAGCTGTCCACTCTTCTTCTTCTTTGGTGTATCTGTGTGGCAGCGTCATAGTGCCACTACAGGCCTGGTGTATGTACTACAGTGTATTAACTCGTTTCAGAAAGACACAGGAACTATATAGGTGATATGCACATCTGAATATTTGCTTATTTATCGCAAGTCGTATTGTCACTGCGATGTAGAACAGTGTCATTGCAAATTGCTGATATCGTGCAGGTCTTATGTCCAAACACATTCTTCCAAGGACTTTCCACTGAACCTGCCCACGCTCTCAGACCACACCTTTAGACAGTAAAAAGAAGCCTTCCTTGAAAGTGGTTCCTGTAATTGGGGTTAAAGCCAGTTTTAGTGCTGCGGTGTTTGAGTGATAAAATTTACAGCACACATTTTTATACCTACTTTTGGGTCATAAGCCACATATTGAGAAGCGTTATAAGGGTCAGTAGTTCTGGCTTTGCGATGCTCCTCTACAGATTAGATGTCCTATTTTACAGTTGTGGTAATTAGAAAAGACTTACTTGGCACTTTCCCAGGGGTGTTGTCCCCATAATATTGCTCTCAAGACTGTTAAACACACAATTAATTGCCCTGATGACTGGTTGTGCCTTTCACCTCCCATCCCCTCTTGTGTAGTTTAACTGTTTCCTTTTTTTTCCTACTTTCTCCTGTACTTAATGTCTCTCCTCTACATTTGTACTTCCTCTACTCTCCTCTGGCTCTGAGTGTTGGGGAAGTTATTTTAAGCTATTTTAAGATACCCCATGCCAGACTCAGAAACCCATGGGCGTCTGTTTCTTAATATGTGTCTCACTGTGGTACCTCTCCAGTTTCCTTGTTAATTATATGGCCAGTTCACCAGAACTGGAAAATGCAGATAAGTTGAAACCCAAATACATTGTTTTGTTGTGATTTAGATAGAAATCTGATGGATTTGCAGTAAGTAGTGTCCTCGCTTGCACAAATGAATTAAACCCATGCAATTTTCTTTTGTGTCAAGTTTAATTTTGTTGAACTTTGACAAGCAAATTAGCGCAGTTGTTCAGTGGCAAACAGTCCTCACTGTGCAGACTTTTTGAAGTGGTCAAGTGGTTATAGCACATCCCATGTTGGCATAGCCTGGAGCAGTGATCACTGGCTTGACTCCCCACCTAGACAAGCATTACTGCGTGTCATTCCCCATGTCTCTCTCCACTGTCCTATCAAATAAAGGCAAAAAAGGCCCAAATAAGAAATGGAGGAAGCTACTGTGTGTGACCCTCAAGCTGTTTAGTCAGAGAACTGATCCAGCAGAATAGTGAAATAGGGATCAATGGGCACTTGACAGCAAGTTGTTACCAAGCTATTTGGCTGGGATGCTAATGGATCAATCATAATAAATAATAAATATGTTAATTCTTTTGATGTCTTATAATAAACTGTATTCATTTGAAGAAGAAGCTTGGGGACCTATTGTGAATGACTAGCACCATCTCCATGGTAGCAATTAGCTCAGCAGTCAGACTAGTTTCTTAACTAGCCCTGTGGTCCCGGTGCCATCGTTCATTTTCACATAACCACACTTTTCCTTTCATTTTTCACTAAAGAGTCTAGTAAGTGGAGAGCAGTACTCACAAATACTTTAAGAGGAGAAATCAAAGTTGAAGTAGTTCACTATCAAATGTCTTTCTCTGTGCTGACATTGATTTAAATTAGTGGCACTTTCTCCACAAACTAGAACAGATGAGTTCATCTAAAATACTATTTTACCTAAAAATAGATGGTCACTTCATTGGCTTTAATACAGTTACAAGGGACAACACCAATTGTGAACACTGCAGTTCAGCTCTGAGTTGATCAGGTGACAGGGAAAAGTTTCATAAATCTGCTCCCCAATTAAAGATGAGCATAAAAGAGAGAATCACCCCAAAGGTGATGTGATTTAAATAACTCCTTTTAATAGGCAGTGGCTCGGAGGGGTTCGCTGGCAATTATCACTTGTGACCCACAGCAATTATCACCTGCTCCCAGCAGACAAAAGGCAATTTTCAACTAATTGAGTGCTAAGCCAAAGGAATTGTGAGAGCTTGACCTTTCAGTCGTGGTTTGGAGGAGGCACAAGCACATTTTTGAGGCCAATAAGCCGTTTTCAAACTGTGACAATCAGCTCTACCTCAATGATGTGCCGAAAGCCTCGGGATGGAAACAAAACCCCAGGTTTATTCATCATAGTACAGTTTCTCACAACAGTTATTAAGCCACATTGAATCGTGGCCTAAATTGCCTGTTAATTCCAGCAGTATTTTGTTGATGTCTGATGTTGACATGATCAACTGATGATGGCTCTGTCACTTCCTTCTGAGTATAAAGACACTACAACATGTTGCAGCAGTTGTTTCTAAGCAGATGAGATGAAATGTCCCTGAAGTATTAGTTTGTGGGGCAGAAGATGTTCCTGGAGACATTTGCTAAAACAAGGACTAATTAAGACGTATATGATTCAGGCTGGAGTGACTGAGACTCACCAGTATTGACTCATCGATTCTGTAAATGCAGTAATGCTGGAAATACAAAAACACTGGTGGAGGGTTAAATCTGAGTTATGTCACACTTTCACAAGTGTGCATGTAGATCGGTGGTCCGCAGCCTGTGGGCCAGGGCCGATGGTGGTCTGCACAGGTGTTTCAGCTGGACCAAGAAATCATCTGCAAAACACTGCAGTGGTTTTATTGAAATGAACTGATCTCTAAAAAACGGTCCCCATTATATTTTTCTTCCATATAGTGGCTGTGCACTGTCATGTGATAGGGTCTTTCTTGTTGTGGCTGGACCACATTGTACACTTTTTTGCTATCTTGATGTGATTACATGCTAAATCCAGACACCTATGACAGTGATGGACTCTCACAAATGTACAGGGTGAATTAAAAGGAGAGTGGAGACATGGATGGTGAATAAACAGGTGATTCAGACCTTCTTCTGGCTCCTGAATGTCAGTAAAATAAAATGTGCTCTGAGACAGTGTTATTCAGCCTCGGTGTTTGTGATGGGGTGGCATGTCAGCCATGAGTTGGAAATGGTTGCAAATTATGGACACAGTTCACTTTGATGGTGGAGCAACGTAAAGCACCAGTGGAAGCTGTATTAACAGGTGAAGGAGATGGAGGAACATTAGGAGCAGTAAGCAGGAGAATCAAGGATGTTATGTTATAATAGCAGAGAGATTTTCTCTGTTTCCTGCCCAGGGACTACAGGTGAAAATGAGCTCATAGCTAACTGTGGTACAGTTAAGGAGCTGTGCATTATCCCTGTCAATTAAACACATGATATAAATAAATAAAGATTTGGTTTGTTTCTTGGTGAAGCCACATTTTTATGTTGTAGTTTTACACTGTAATTGTTTCAATTCAAGTTTCCTCTCATCCAACTACACCCAATGATAAAACCAAACAGAATGTTGTATAAAAAGGAAATAGCTGGGGGCGTCGGGTGGCTCAGTGGGTAGAGCAGGCGTCCCATATACAGAGGCTATAGTCCTCGCTGCAGCCGGCCCCGGATCGAATCCCGCATCAGGCGGCCCTTTGCTGCATGTCATTCCCCCTCTCTCTGGCTCCCCATTTCCTGTCTCTCTCAACTACACTATCAAATAAAGGCAAAAAGCCCAAAAAATATACTTTAATAATAAAAAAAAAAAGGAAATAACTGAACCACTGCGCTGACAGAGGTATTGGGACCCTGTCCTCAGTACTTATGTGAAGCACCTTTTGGCAGCGATTACATCCTCCAGACTTGCAACAAGCTCTGCACATCTGGATTTGGGGATTTTCTGCCATTCTTCTCTACAGATCCTCTGGAGCTGCGTCAGGTTGGATGGGGACATTTTCAGAGTGGGCTCAGGCCGGGCCACTCGAGCACATTCACAGACAGAGTAGTCACTAAGCCACTCAAGTGGGGTGTCAGCTATGTGCTTCAAATTAATGTCCCGTTGGAAACTGATCCTGTGGTCCAGTCTGAGGTCCTGACCGGGTTTACAGACCTGATGCTCATGCCAGAAAATACATGTTTGGGGAAGGAGTAGTTGTATACAGAGTAGGTAGGGGTGGGTGATACAGCAAAAATATCATATCACAATTTTTTACATTGATTTTAACTGCTTTTCGACTATTTTGCAAGTTACTGAACAGTGCAGCCCAACTATTTCCCTATGTAAAAACTAAAATTCTAGCCCTAAAAGAAGAAAAGAAGAAAAACATAACTCAGCATTTAGGCCAAAGACTGTCCTCCACTGATTGGCCAGAGCGTCGTCACTGGAAGAGTCACGAGCGCAGCGTCTGAGACGAGAGTCTAACCCGCTGATTTTAAAAACACGCCGGCAGCTTCGCCCACTGATCTGTACTGAGACTGTTGTTATTCTTTCACATGAATTAAATGGCCGCTGTGTGGAAAACCACGCTGTTGGCCGTAATCAAGGTGAAGATGAGTGTGTTTGGAGCTGACGAGAGGGTTGAAAAGAGA
>OMNW01034306.1:13510-29804 GCA_900303245.1 Selene dorsalis
CCCTGCACACACCCATCACTGTCTATTGAGCTTCAAACAGACATGCTGCTTTGTTGTGAACCAAAGCAGGTGTGTTCACCCTGATGAGACAAAATATGTTGCTGCTCACCTCCAGCAGGACCTGTTCATGCAGATACATCCACACAGACACAGTAAAGCAAAATTTGTATGTATATATATATCTATATATATACATACAAGTGTGGTGTGTAGTGTGGTCCAACCTCCCATCTTATCCACTGAACAATGGCAATTAAAACAAAATGTTGGCCTTTTTCAAAGTGAATGAGACTGATATAGTGTATGCTATCTGTATGAATGCCAGAAATGATAGGATCAGCCACTCTCACTCACAGATGATCTGAAATTGCAGCAAAAAACAAGCTCAGTGCATCCGTAATGACTGTGTATGATGAGTGACAGTGTGAGGTTGGCAGCTTATGAACATATCCAGCGGCAACTTGTGCCATAGTTGGACAGACATGCTGGTAGATACACTGATCCTTCTAAAACTGCATGAGACACAGTGAGATGTGAACATGAAGACTCATCATTGCTGAATTCTACATGGCACATAGAGGTTTTTAAGGATATTGAAGTCCAGGATGCCAAACACTACTGTGCTGCACATCTCATAGTAGCTTTCATCACCTTTTATTCTAGACATAGGTCTGTCAGACCAAGCCCTTGTCTGGTTATAGGACCTACTCTCTTAACAATCTACATTAACAATGTGGGTCTGTATATTACTGGTGTGTCTTTTCATCTTTATGCTCTTATAGCACACTTGTTCCATGTTGAGCAGACACTGCTTCACAGTCTGCATTTGTACTTTTCTTTTAAGTCTCATATTGCACATAATTTGATAAAATTGAAATCACCAGTAAAGTCGTGTTTGACGTTTTCTTGACTATGGTGAGATATCTCTGCTAACTCCCTACTCTCACTATTACACTTTGTACTTTATAGCCAGCTGGTCATCCTTATCCATATGAAGACTTTTGCATTGGTATAATTTCATTTATGAATGCATCTTTCGGCTGCTGCCAACATATTTATGCTACATCTCACAGAGACAGTGTAGTCCTAGCCTACACTCTCACTTCTTTTTACTTTTACATTTTTACTACTTACATTACTTTTAGTGTTCAGTACAGGTGTTTAAGCTTATTTTAAGGAAAATGGGGGGAAAAAAAACATATTTGGAAATTTGTTCTTGTTTGTACTTTTTAGTGTATTGAACTTCTTCCACACGATAAATATATCTGCAACTAATGTTGTTGCCCTTATAAAACAGGTCTCTCTTGAGAATGAGGTTTTATGTCTCAATGAAATTACCTGAAGAAATCAGGGTGAAGTAGTTTTTTGTTATTTTTAATCAACAGACCAGAGATTTACTGAACTCAGATATATGACTGTGGATCTGTCCTCTCCACTGTTACAGATGGGAAATGATAAGGAGATATTGTTCCAGATGAAACCAGGTGTTCCAACAGGTGTGCTGTGGTTGAGCACATCCACTGTGAGGCGAAGGGCATTGTGTAAGTTACTGATAAACCCATTAGCTGTTATACTGGTGTTTGCTGTTTTCTACCAACACTCAGCACTGATATGTTTTAACAGACACAGAACAGAGTAATTGGCATCTCAGCAGAGGAAACAGACAGTTCTTGATTAAAGTGAAAACCTGCAGTCAGACGTCTGGTGCTTCACACCGACATTCACACACATTCATACAATGCCTCTCAACATACACTCACTGACCCAGGGTTCACATGTCCAAGGAGACCTGGACATGTGAACTGGAGGAGCTCGGTGTTGAACCTGCTCCACCTTCTGTGTCACTGCGTTCTAATACTGTATTATACTATAACACATCATACAGTCTGAGCCACTGGGGTGTGGAGTTCTTTCAGTTCTCTCCAGCTCGCTCTCTTTCTCTTCCGGCACTTTTTCCTCTGCTTTGTCATCAAAAGTGAAGCCAGTTCCTAACCAACAAAGAACTTTCTTGTGTTGATTTAACTTGAAATTCATTGTGTTGGCACTTGAGTGTATCTTTTTAATGTCCATTTCATTGTTTTCGTATTTTCTGTTGTTATGCAGTTTTATTTATGATCATCCCTCAGCTCAGAAGTGCCAAGAGGATTAATTTGTTGATCTTCCCTTCATATCAATGAAACTTCCTCCCAAATCAGTGCTCAAAATTAACTCCTGAGATTTATCCCATTTTAAATAGGTTGAGCAAACAGCTCATAAAAAGTATTACCCGGAGTCATTTTGTTTAGTTAATAACTTTGAAAAGCTGCTATCAGCAAGTTCAAATTTTTTGATAATTCCTACCAGGAACAAACAAAGAGCGGCTGAATTACTCTGTCACTCTGTGTTTTTTGCTTCAGTCCTCATCATATTTATCACATTCCTCGCTTTCATTTAGTCCACCTCCACTGAGACAATAATCTACCACATCAGTGAGGAAAAATGAAATGCAAATAGACTGTACCTCCTCAAATTAAAACCACACTCCTTATGTAACAGGTTGATTTATGGGCAGATCAGTGAACTAGCACCATATGGCTGTGAAACACCCAGTGGTTTTTAATAAGACACCAAGAGGAATCCTACATAATCAGTTTTTGACATATTTCACTTAAATCAAATTCATAATCTATGTTTTTATTGCACCTGCAGGGATTAAAACTATGTATCTGCAAATCATTTTAGTGGTTTGATGTAAGTTTGAGCACATGAACTTATACATAGTAATGAAAATGTTGGTGCATTGAATTATCTTTGCAGCTAAAATTGTCCTCTGCCTCAGTGGAGGCTTCAGTCACATGGAAATGTGTTCACACTGATATGCTGTTTACAGTGAAAGTAAAACATTCAGATGGACATGTGAAGTCAGTAAACAGTTGGTCTGTCTCTGCCCAGAGTGTGAAACATACTAGGCCATCACCTCTGAAGCTCCATTATTTAATCCACTCAAAACATAATATCTAATTTTAGATGGAGCTCCACAGTCCTGATGCCAGAGGCTTTCACCCAGCTCTGACCTCCTTGTTCTGGGAAAATTTGATAAAAAATGATTATGACTAACTGTTTAGGGAAATTATTTTCCATTTTCAATAAGTGAGACCGGTTTTTACCTACTCTTATCTTACTCTCAGTCTGAGAACTGAAGGCTGATTGGAGAAGACAAAAACACATTTCATGTAAAGACTAAATGTGATAAATTGTTGTATAAATGGAATCAGGCCATGTGATGTACATGCTATGCTATTAAAATGTGTTTTGTTTTTCAATACTAATGCAAACAGCCTAATAAAATTTGTCACACCAAAGAAAAGTCCTTCACAAATCTGTCAGAACAGATGTGTATTTTCACACATCATGTTTCCTGGCTGGTGTGAAAATGTTAAGAGCACTGAAGTCTTTGTGTCTGTGTGTAAAGGGCTATTTGCCCAGGGCACAATAACAAGTCAGAGCTGCCACTGACTGTGATTTACAGTGACTGGCATCTCAGAGGGATACTTTTATAGACCTTAAAACAGCATGTCATTTTATAGAGATGGTGTAACATTTATTTGTGGCTCATATATCTTTATTATGAAGAGACAGATGACTGAGTCACTGTAGCCTATAGCTGCTACAGTGGTCTAATTGTTGTGGTTCTTAGATTTCCTCTGTGTCTGTGTGTGTGTTTATTTTCTTTTTAGAATGTGGATGCAGATTTAAAATTGTGGACCAACTGCACACATGCATATGAGTTATCACATTATACAAGTCAACTAAATTTTTCATACATATAGAGAGAGAAACAGAGGAGCACTAATGAGCTAGATTAAACAATGTCAACTGATTTGATGTCTTATAGTAGAATGTATGTTCCCTCCCAGACCTCCACCTCTAATTCCTCCAGCCGCTCTCTGCCGGCCTCCTCTCCTCTCTACTCTCAGAGGTAATCGTTAGAACATCCTCGGGTTTGGTATTTTTTTCCAGACCACGGTCTGTGCTCTGCAAGCTGTGTAGTGTGAGTAAACAAAAGGGACCGGCAGACGTCTCCCCTGCAGTGGAATATTGATTCTTTAGTGTGGTGTGGCGGTGAGGAGCACACTCTGTGACTGCTTCACCTCACTCCACAAAACAGGTCTGAAGCAGGCCCCATCAGGAGAATAGCTGCTGTCAGATCAGATCTGCTCTCCTCTCTCTCTTGATGAGGGTTATTCTATCACAGCATGCACGTAACACAACAACAGTTGAACCAGAATTTCTTTTATATAAATTTGCTCTTGGTCATATTTTGTATTTCACATTTCTTGTGAATAGAACTCTGTATTTTCAGTCAAATATAAACTGCATCTTAACTGTAAACAACAATCTAATAATCCTGACAAATTTATAATAATAAAAACATAATAAAGATCATTTTAACTGATTGTCAGACTGAGCAGCAGGAATTCTGACACCCTCTGCTACATGATATTATTTAAACCTCCACCTACTCACCTGTGACGTCTCCACACCTGTGTGTGTTCTTTGTGGTGTAGGTCACATGTCGGTCCCTTGCAGCAGGGAGTTCCACTGTGGCCACTTTATCCAGGTCTTCTACTTACTCACTGACTCTCTCCTCCTCCCCTTAGTGGAGCTGAATATTCACATAATTAACTTCACATCCGTGTGGTTCTCAGTGAGAAGCTATATCCTTTTTTCATGTGTTATCAATGTTTGTGAAATGACCCCGGCTCAGGGATCTTTTGCAGAGGCTGATGCATTCATTCAGAAAAACATACATGTGTTATGGGTGTCTGAATAAACCATCCAATCATGATCCAGAGTGGTCTCCACTGGTGCAGACACCCCATGCATTTCCTCTGTATTTTATTGTCATTTTATTTTTTCAGTTATTTCTGCAAATTTTGTAATTTTGTTATTGTGTGTGTGTTTATATATATATTACGTTGAAAAATATTTGCATGAAAAAGTTCACTTTTACACATGTATATTTAATATTTATACATTATTTATATATATATTTCTCAATTGACTTTCATGTTGGGAAATAAAACAAACTCTTATTCTGAAGTTTCCTAATAAACTTCATGCACTTGATATGGTATTTTGATGTTTTCCAATATTATTATCATTTATTCGTTTATTCAATGTACTATGAGACTTATTGTTTTCAACACTGAGTCGATGATCATGATAGTGTTACTGTAACAAAACGTAAGTTATGTGTTATTATTGGCCTGTACATGTAAATGAACCAGGACATATTAGATTGTTTTAATAATTGCCAGGTTTAAATGAACATAAACTGCTCATCTACTGTTTGTTCGTCTTCTCTCAGTTGTTTTTTTGTTTTTTTGAAAAGACATTTGTTATTATCCTACTTTTGAGAGTGAGTAGCACGTATGTTTTTTTTTAATGTCACTCCTATTTTGATGAGCGGTATTAGACTGGTATATGCAGTATCTTAATCAGCAGCAGAATTTAAATATGATTAAAAATGTGACTTTTTTCAAATTTATTTCAAAATCAGTTTAAAAAAAAAGCATCAGTTGAAATGTCAGAACAATAAACAGTTGCCAGGGCTGATGGGGATTGATGAGCTGCTAACTCCTCGTTTGTGGCTCTGCTGGGACGCCTCGCTCCTTGAGGCCCTTATGTAATCCTGGCGCTGCCTCCGCCGCGGCCTCGTGTGAATTCCTGCTGTGTCACTGGATCGCCTGCAGTTACCACTCGAGTGTAGGTCAAACATATCAGTGAGCGGCTATTGGGAACATCTATAACTCCTCCACCTCTCTCCTTCCAACCTACTACTTTCATTCACTGTTGCGTAAGTGTTGCCATGGAAGTCAGTCGGGGTTTCCATGGTGCTATGCTCATTGTTGTGAGAACATCATGTTTTGGCCCACGTCACACTGCTTAATGTCATAGGCTAGATTAGAGATAGGGAAGGACATGAACTGTCAGGTTCAACGTAAGACTCCATGTGTAGTTCATAAAAACGGATCCTTTAATTGGTTCTTTAATGAGACAAAGCAGGCAACACCAAGAAAAAAAAAACTTGAGTTCTCTTATAACAACTGCACTCTTACATACAATTTTTACAGTCATGGACTCCCTTTGTATAACACCACACAAATCTATATACTTAATGGCTTTTTAGATTTACTTGAAAATCTTGCTGATATTCTGGTATGTGTGTGTTAATTGTTGTTTTTTATGTGTTAAACCGCTTGAGGGTGTGTTTACTTTCCAGTACTGCCCTCCTCTCATCCAGCTAAGCTGACCTTTGACCTATGACCTTTTCAGGGGTGAGAAAAGCACAACAAAATTTAAAGCTCCTGAAGGGTGTGCTCATAGTACACTGACGTAGGGCCCTTGTTTTTGAAGAACATGCTTTTCTCATCTTTAAAGTACTACATTTTCATATATTTTATGTCACATACAAAACAGAAAAAATTCCATTATATACATCCTCCATATCTATTGCATTTTAACCACAGGTCCCTTTTCCTGTGATAGTAGCAAAGATCACATTTGATGTTTTTGGGCCAAGATGTTGACCACCAGTCCAGTTGAAGAATCCATGTTTTATTTACCCTTGGTTTCTACTTAAACTCTAATCATGCAGTTTAAAAGAAGGAAAAAAAAATTATAATGATAATAATATTTATAAATCCTTTGAAGCAGTCAGTCAGTTAAGTGAAAGTCTCACACATGGGAGAGAGTTCCTTTGAAGTGTGGTGGTCCATTTGGGCATGTCTATCTGCTGCAGCAGGTTTGACTCTCACTGTGTATCACCAAAACATGACCTGCCAGTCTGCAGCACATCTGGTAGCTTAGAGATGGAACTGAGGAGTTGTGGGTAATGGACTTACAGCTGGTCGGTTGGGTCAGGCGTCGTCTGAGCTGATTCTTCATACTGGCCGGTCCACAGCGTATTGGCAGGGGCTCAGGTTAGACACAGGGTTCTGCACCGCCGGATATGCAAAGTTGGTGTGCTGCTTGGCCTTGAGCCGCAGGCTGGCCAGGCTGGAGTTGCAGGTGTCTCTGTACATGTAGGGACTGGCTGTGGTGGCGTAGGGGCAAGTGGCTGCGGTCACTGCTACTGAGTTGAGCGCCGTGGGGCCGTTGAGGTTGTTGAGGTTGCCCAGGTTGTTGAGCCCACTGGTGGGAACTCCAGCAACCGCAGAGGGCACCATGCTAGAGGCCATGTTCATGGAGGGGATGGAGCTGGGAGGGGAGAACATGGGCTGGGATGACAGGGGGCTTACATTCATTGAGTTAAAGAACGGAAAGCTCTTTGCAGAGAGTGGGCTGTTTGCGAGGCTCTTTGTGGCCCAGTTATTGTAGGAGTAGCCTGTGTACATGTCGTCGTAAGGCTGCACGAGTCCATTGAACTGGGCACCAAAGCCATTTTTACATAACTCTGCCTGCTGGTTCCTCTCGCGCTTCCTCCACTTGGCGCGTCGGTTCTTGAACCATACCTGTGCAAACAGAAGGAGAAAACACTTTGAGTGGACGGTCTGCCTGTAGTTTCACTTTCAGCCACAGACACAAACATCAACCCACTCGCAATGGCGTTTTTGAAATAGTCATCAAACTGGAAAGGAAATAAGCACAACTGTAACATATTATTGTATGTTAATGTAGGAGCCTTCGATTTACTGAGAATGTGTTTCCAGAGCCTCAGAAGCTTTTACTAAATTATTAAAAAACTTCTCTTCACTATGAAAAACCTGCTTGTTTGTTACAGACCCAGAACAAAAAAATCACACAAAGTCCATGACTGTTTTATATCTGCCAGAATAATGTCTACAATATCTTCTCATATCATCCAGCTCTAATTGGTACAATACATATATTACACTAAAATATTTGCTGTCAGTACACCTTCAAGTTTAACTGGAGTTCAACTGCTGAAGATGATCTTCAGGTTTCTGCATTTTGATTTGATTATGATGGACCTCTGGCTTTTTGTTACACTTTTCAAAAATGTGTTGCATTTGCTGCAACTTTTTTCTGAAACATTTTTAAAACTGACACCGAGACAGGACCACATGCAGCCGTGCGGCAAAGCTCGGAGCTGGGCCCTGAACACATCCACCAGGATCAAATCTTAACTCACACTGACGTCATTGATTTGGAAAATATGAAATAACTCTTACTCAGCACACACACACTTACAAAGGATCAGTGACCTGCACACACACACAGAGTGGTGGGGGAGAGAACACAACAGTTTCACCTATAATTTAGGTTAATATTATTTTACACACAAAGAGAAAATGGAGAGATAGAAGAAGTTATTTTCAAATGACTTTTTTTTCTTTAAGAAATCAGAGTCAATAAAGTTTAATTCTCAAACATCCATCCAGTCTGAGTATCCTAACTCCTCTCAGATAATATTGTGTGCATGTGTACTCAGAATTTTTGACATAATGATCCCAGAAAGTAAGTTGAAGTGTATTGTCAAACAGTAATATTAAGCAAGCCTTATTAAAACTAATCATTGACTTATTTGAAGAGTGGGATCTCAATGAAAGAAATGTCAGGGAAGGGCAATCTTCACATTTGTCATTTTATGGTCCTATATTTGGAGGATATGAATTGGATTAAAGCTTTAGTGGGAAATCTAAATTGGGGTTTTTTTTAGAAATGAAAACTGTCTCTTTGGGTAAAGTTCTGGACAAAGTTTTTTCTCTGTATGAGACAGAAATCTTTCATTTGTGGACAGAAGCCTCCTGAGTATGTGTTACCATCAGTATATCTCTTTAATATTGAAATAATCTCCTATCAAAAGTTTGATCACAGTAATTCTCATCAAACTTCTGCTGGGCTTATCCTCGGCCGTGTCTCTGTGCCCTTGGCGTCCGAGCTGTGTATCATCCAATCCTCTGTTATTATAGCAACAGAATGCTGTTGATCATTAGTGTAAAGTGAATGACTGAGTTTTCCATCCACCTCAGTGACAGCAGGGGAAACCCCACGACAGACGCTCCAGGTGTTAGCCTGACCCACACCGAGTGCTGTGTGAAGGTTATTCATTCCATGTGTCTTCTGTGAACTGGTCGAACGATTCCAAGAAGCTGCGGGAGCCAAAGTTATCATTTTCATATTGACTTTTATTTTAATGAATTATGCTGAAGAAGTGAACTGTGAGGAGTTTAAAAGGACGATTAATTATTGAACAGTTAATTCCAGAGTGGTATTGATAAATTATTGTGATTGTGTTGAAGCATTAGTTAAAACAGCTGGTCTGTCTGTCTGACTGCTGTTTCCTGTCTTTTGTTTTCCAGTTTCAATATAAACTCCACTGTTCATCTCATCCATCTAGAATCATCAGAGGGGCCACACGTCACAGAGAGGAATAATTACTATAGAAAATATAGGTGATTTAAAGCAGTAAATCAGTGGATGGAGCAAATACGTGAATAGAAAAAAAAACTTTTAGATATCTATAGTGTCTTAAAAAGCACTGATGAAGCATTTGACGTAATGGGAAATCAAATAATAAAGTCCAAGTCCTACAGAGAACAGACCACCGGAATCAATTTTAACACCAGCTCTCATACATGCCACTCATTTCAGTGGTCGAGCTGGTTTGTGACTGATGTCAGCACAGTGTTCTTACCTATAAACACAACATGAAGATCATGACCCTTGATATTAATCCAGTCTCTGCGGGAGTGTTTATAACAAATGCAGGAAGTAGTGCAACACAAGAAAAGATGTGTGTATAACACATTGAACTTGCTGCTGAAACTTAAACCTGTATAAATGACTTTTCCATTTTTGTAAAAGGCTGTAAATGCAACATCTGATACATTATCACCTCATGCATTTGCTAGCAAGCCGAGCTGAATACATTTTAATCTAATTTGCACCTCAACAAAATGTGAAATGTAACACTCAGATCAACTCCCTGAAATCTACATTGCAGCTAATTTTATACGGTCATGCAGATTAGCTTGATTGTGTATCATTCCTCTGTTTTAACTGGGCTATCAAAGCTCAGTGGACGGTGATGTTGTCATTATTCCTCTTTATCCAGCTCCAATATCAAAATGTCACTTTGTCTGGTATTTTGATTTATGGCCAAACACCTGCAAAACTAAAATCCCTCCCATCAGCTATACTTTGCACTCCTAATGCTAATGACCAAACGTTAGCATGCTGACATGCCGCACTAAAATGGCAGCCGAGGTAAATTTGGCCCACTAAACATCAGCATGCTGACATTTTAACAATGAGCATGTTGGGATGCTGAACGAAGCCCAAAGCTCAGGTTGTACCTGTGTGTTACAACACATGCAACAACATATGAGCTGTTTTTACACTGAATGTCTCATCACATGAGATGGATAAATATTCTACTGTGTCTTTTCACGTGCTTATTTTATTGCAGCGTTTTAATCTATCTGTTTTATTGCAGCCTAATGCAAGTGCCATTTCATTCTGCAATACATCTTGATGTAATATCTGAATGACAATAGAGATATCTATTCTATTCTACATAGGCTATATATATATATACCTATATGATTCTTCAATTAGTGGAGTTTTTCTGTCCAAATGGTGAATTTTTAAGAAAAATATGTATGTATTTGTTGTTAAAGCTCTGAAAAAAGAACTGTGTCTTAATTATGACAGAATAAAAAATAAAGAAATAAAAAATGTTAAATGAATTCAAACTTCTCTTTGCATTGTCACATAATAAGACGAAAAAAACATATTTTAAATTATTTTGGTTCATATCTGGGGAGTTAAAACATTTTATATAGTTTACTATGGCTGTCCCCAGTCCATGTGTCATTACCATCACACCAATTGTTGGAGAGCAATAAAGGTTTTTCAAACTACTATTCAGATGAAAGTACCAGGGGCACAAAGCCAGACATGGCAGAAGCATCATGGTTTATAGATCTGTGAGACATTTGCAGATTTAAGCATCCTGATCTGAGTATGTTTATCAGATGTCAGTACTGAACAAGTTACTGTTTGGATATTTTACTTCAGAAATAAGACATTTCTTCTTTTCTTTTTTCTTTTTTTTTTACATATATTCAGTGTACATTGTTTGCTAGCTACTGAGTTATGCCAGCAAGTCTACAATTTAACTAACTGTTGCTTCAAAAAGTAAAAAAAATTGTTGTTACCATCAAACATTTCACTGACAATCAATGATATCAAGGATCAAAGCTGTGCTAAGATCTTTGTTTCAAACTATGTAAGAAAGCTTTTGAAATGCAAAAAGGTTCAAAGAAATTCATTTTTCAAGTTTTCAAAGGTCAAAAGGTCCCACAATTGAAGAATCACACATATATAGATTAATATGAAGTTACTGTCTGTCCGAGCCTCCGTGTGTTCAATATGCTCCATCAGAATGATTAACACCAGTTCTCAGTGACACAAACACACCAACAGGTGAAGTCGCCCATTTTGGACAGAAATTTTCCAACACGAACGAGCACTGATAGACATTAGGGGCGAGACAATGGGTCTTGGATCTGTTGTCCTTTCAAAATAACAACCAAGAGTGTGCGCTATGTGACCTTTCATCCAGCCAATATTAATTTGATCCATTACTTGCCAGGCAGGCCAACTGTATTGTCATCCATCAGAATGTGTGCCCTCCTGCTCCATATAGCTCCACTGACCAAACCACTGGGTGTGGGCACATTCTCCTGCACCTCTGACATTTAGGTTCAGCGTGTGAACTGCAGCTTTGAAAGGAGGTATACTGAAATGCTGTACCTTTGTATATGTGTGTGTGTTCTGAAAAGAACCACATTTGTGTTGTTTTGATGTGTTGTGCTCGACAACAGATAAGACCATCAGCAGTCAAATGTGACTAACGTTTGAGCAGAGTGTTAGACTGATACACAAGAGGCTGCAGGTTTTCATTACACAAACAATACACCAGTCGGATAGACACACCTTCAAACAGAGAGGAGAAGCCCAATAGTAAAAAATCAACTGCTGTGATCATAAAGGACCATGGTGGAGTGTGTGTACCCACCCTGACCCGTGCCTCAGTGAGGTTGGTCCACACAGCGATTTCCTCTCTGGTGCTCATGTCGGGGTAGCGGTTCCTCTGGAAGGTGGCCTCCAGCTCCTGGAGCTGCTGGCTGGTGAAGTGAGTCCTCTGCCGTCGCTGCTTCTTCTTCAGAGAACTGTCCTCAGCGTTGGACTCATCCAGCTGGTTGTGATGGGATTTCTCTGTGTCTACAGACATACAGCGACAGTGGTATTTCGTAAGTTACACGGGGAGGAGCTCAGGTAGAAGACAGAATAACAGCACTCACCGAGAGAAGGAGAAAATGTTCAGTTCATCGTAACTAAAACATTTCATGATCACATAGTTTCCATGTTTACAGACAGACAGAGGGAGACAGGGTAACACTTGACAACCACTCAAAACTGTGGCGATGACAGACACACACAAACAGACTAACAGTGCTGCGACACAGCGTCTCTCAGTTGTCTTTCTGTTTACATATATATATACATATATATATACATACACAGCATTGTTACAATGACACAGGTCATATAGTGTAGCTCTCTTTTGACCTATACAATCCTGATGTCATCAGACAGCGGCTAATAAAACTACACAGTAGTCTGGTGGTTTTATTAGCTCACAATGATGAATATTCCCAGTGGAAGCTGCACTCAACACACACACGCACAACACAACACAACACAACACAACACAACACAACACAACACAACACAACACAACACAACACAACACAACACAACAGATGAGTTGCTTCATTTCCAATAATTTAATTAGAATAAGTTGTACACTTCTCTTTTGTAGGTCTACATACATCTTCATTTTTAGGGAAATAGTTTTTTTTAGGAGTATTGTGTTGTAAAAGGGGGGAACATATTGTGCTATTTATCACAGACCACTTACTGTCAGAGAGAGAGATACCATATTTATTTTTGAATCCCCTCAATTTTCTTGAAACTGCATGCACCAGACTGAACCCTGGTAGCTCACCTAGTAGAGCACATACCATTAAAGCTGGCCCAGGCTATCTCAGAACGCCATAAACAGTCACTGAGTCAGTGTGCTCTACCTCCTTACAACCCCCCACCCCCCTCTTTCAAGTTCGACATATTTAAAACGGTGTTTCTTTTGGCTCCCTCAGGGACAGTTCAAACCAGTATGTGTTCTTGTCCTTGTCCGAGATGACAGTCCCCGCCTCCTCATGAAGGAAATGAAGACCAGGACAAGATGCCAGTCTTTAGAAGGTTACAGATTCTACACGGCACTCTTCCTCCTCCTCCTCATGTAACTGCCCTTCCTCAGATCACATATGGATCGTGTTCTGTTGTCCTCATCTGGTGCTTCATCCTGTCCTCTCATCAGTGTCACTATCTAGTATCTGATGGAGGTCCTTGCAAAAAGTCATCCGTGCTCCGTCTGTTCATGTATAAACCCTCAGAACTGTTACCAGCAAATGAAAACTGGATACTTTCTCAGTTTTCAACACATGGATCCATCACAATTGACCTTTTCCTCTTTGCTCACATCAGCTCTGCTGATTTTCCCACTGCACTTTCTGCTGCCAATCTCTTCTTCTACAAGGTCCCATAGGTGTTCTACTGGATTCAGGTCAGAAGACCTGGGGGAGGGGGGAGGTTAAGTCCACCGTTCATTAAGTCCATTCACACTCTGACTCCTTGGCATAAATCCAGGTCCCTCAGATCAGGTCTTCAACTGTCCAGTGTAGTTAAGTCAGTGTCCACTGCAGCCTCAGGTTTCTGGAGGTGGAGCCTGACCTGGTCTCTCCTGTTGTCATCTATCCACCTCCAGGTTGGACATGTTAATTAATCTGAAATTCTTCTATCCATCACAATTGCAGAAAGTGGTTACCTGAGCGACTACAGTCTTTCTGTCCACTCTCCTCCGACCTCTCGGCCGCTGCTCACTTCATGTTTTCATTGTTGCTCTGTTCAGAGTAAACGCTCCATAGATTGTTGTGTGTGAAAATCCTCATTCCACAATGGGGAGCACTTTTTGAGGGTTAAGACTTGGCTTTAGGGTTTTAATTATGATTTGGTCCGAGGTGGGACTGTGGTTAGACATTCAAATGTGATGGTTAAGGTTGAAGCAAGAACATTTGAAGCGTGTTCTTGCTCCTGTGGAGTCGAACCGGCTGAATTCTGCATAGAGAAGCACAACTGTCAACAGTTAAAAAGCTAACACATTCTGTATCTGTCCCACAGCACATGACTCTGACACCTTTTCACCCTGGATCAACACCAGCCTACCCCTGCTGAAACTGACTAGGCAATATTGTCAGATCAAACATCATGTGAAATTCCTCTATCCAGAAGGCTGCAGAATGACAAGCATGGCAGCGATGTTGCCAGGAGAGAGAGTCCAAACACTGCATTACATTCAAAGATGTGCGGGAGCACCAGGTGATTGCATTTGGCCCCAGGCGCCGTCATTTTAAGGGACCACACATCCATGTTATGTCTGCCAGGGCTCCTCTCTGCCAGATCTGACTCCCACAATTTGAGGACCTCACAGAAAGAAGTGAAATTAGTTTGCCAGCTAATCCTTTGGATCAGGCTTTTGTGACTGGGGCAGGTTGGGCTCTATTTGGCAAGGGCTTAGCTCTCTGGGAGCCGTTCAAAATGATCAGCGGGGTTTAAAAAGAGGCTCCACAGGGCCACCAGCAAAACCAATAAGAGCCAGGCTGAGGCTGTTATCTGACAGTAAACTGACACTGGGTAAGCTGTCACTTAAGGCCAAAGTCTATAACACAATACAGAGGAAAGGGCAGCCCCTTTTTAGAGCAACACACTGACCAACAATAGGAGCAATCTGACTGATAAAGCACCAACATGCTTGTCTTCTCAGTGCGCTTTTATCAGGGAAACAACTTCAATCAATCACTTCTCAACACCTGTAAAAAAAAAAACTGAATCAAGGAGCAGAAATGATAAACATCAACCCTCAGATATAAAGTCAGTGCAGGTGAAAGCAAAGCCAGCTGTTTCAGGGAGAAAGAGACACACTGGGGTCATTGAGTCATGGCAGTGCGGTGGTTCACTAGCCCGGGGCATGGGCGGCAGTTTGGTGTGTGTGAGGTGTGGCAGCCATATTATAGCTACTGCAGTAGAACCCAATCGAGATTTCAGCCTTTGTGTTCATTATATAAAGAAGAACAAAGGCCAGAGCAGCATCCCCTCCATACGGTTTGGAGAAAAGCTGCTCTTCATCAAAGACATTCATTTACTGTATTTTTTTGTTTGTTTGTTAGTTTGTTTTTACTGAAAAGAGTTTTCTGTGTGAAAAACCTGATCATGAGGCTCCAGATCTCTACATGTCCCTCACCACTCTCACTGATCTGTGATCAGTCTCTAATTATTTGTTTGTTTGTTTTTCACGTTTCCTTTGTTCCATAAATAGATTTAAAATTGAAAATCTGAAAATTTGACAGAGGATTTTGAACCAAATTCATTATTCATTCATTTCCAGGTGTTAAGTTTTAACACAGTGACACTGAACACACTCAAATAAATAATAATAAATAAAAATAAATAATAATACAATAAATTCCTACAATGTGATTTTAATTGTAAAAACTGATCTGATCTGATTTTATTACACAGCTGTAACTGACTGAGCTGAACACACTTTAACAATAATCTAAATGCAACAATGTAAACAATAAAAATTCAGACTTGATTAAATACACAAATTGTATTTAGATTATTAAATATTACTAGTCAAGTCAACATTTATAATCACCCTTTTTAAAACGATGTACACATTATTCCCACAGCTTCTTAACACCACACCACCCACGCTGTTCTTTGAATTATATTTTTTTACCTAAAAGAAAATAAAAAGCTCTTGTGTTAATTTCAACCTAAACTCCACAGTGACATAAGTCACTCTTTTCCATTCACAGAACATCTGGGCCTGTTTGAATAAAACATCTCAGCTCTCTGACAACACACCTCACTGGAGAAATGATCCACAGTCTTCAGTTCTTAACGAGCTCCGCGTGAGCGTGGTGCACGAGGAGATGGTGAAAACCTTTTTGCACCATTTTTAGTTGGTGTTTAACACTTTGTTAGGACCTGGGTTCTGACCACGCGCAGTCTGGCAACGAGATTGTGTTACAGGGAGAAGCGTGCAGACGCTGATATAAATAGACAGACAGATGGACAGGTAGAGGTGATGGAGACATGTTGACGGTGGAGAGTCCAGAAAACCCACCCGAGTGAAGTGTTATTGTTTTTCAAC
>OMNW01034307.1:0-23025 GCA_900303245.1 Selene dorsalis
GGGCCATAACCATCATCTAAATGATGTTAATAATAATCAATCTTTCTCAACGTCAGCCCTAGCTTTAAGTAATTGACTTGTAACTTGTTAGAGGGAGAATGGAGGCTCTCTGTCTTCCACCTAGCGTTTCTTGGCAGAAAATCAACTTTGCAAGATCAGAGCCTCTGACTCTTCTGCACAGGCAATGTAAACCTAGAGACATTCTAACCTACAATGTTAATTCCAACCCAAAAAGTAGAGATGGAGGAAAATATCATGACAATGACTATGCCCCACGCATCTGGAACACCCTGCCCGAGACAGTAAAACAGGCCACATCAGTGACCACATTCACTAACAAGTTAAAAACTGTGCCTGCCTATGTGTGTCCCCGAGCTTGTATGTAGGAATATATGTATGTGATACTGTTTTGAATCATTTTGTCTTAAATTTAAAAAAAAAAAGGCTCTGCACTTCTTTGTTGTTTGCGCTATTATTGCATTGTATTATTATTGTTTTAACCATTGTACATGAAATGCACTTCATAAATAAAATTGAACTGAATTGAATATCTATTTGAGTTAAAGGAGAAGTTCTGTTTTTTGCAACCTGGACCTTATTTCTAGCATAAAACATGTTCATTTACTCACCCGAACAACTTTGGTGTAACTTGGAGTCCTTCGGAAGATATTTAGATCCACTCGCGATCTACGTATATTCATATAACGGGAGTTGTTGGGGCAACGATGCAGCGTCTAAATAAGACATTATCTGCTGTGAAACACCTTCATTTCACCAATATGTTGTTATGAATCACCAGCACTATTCCCCTGTGAGTTTGGAGTTGCTCTGTTATTGCCATCCGGGGTTTTTTACATGGCTTTTCGCTGACCTGCGACTTCGATGACATCACTGCCGTGAAACTGCCAAAGTCGTAGGTTAGTGAAAAGCCAAGAACCTGAGCTCTTTTCCATAGAAGGCGAGGTCAGGCTTTCCCTCCACAGACTCATCTCTCTGCGCAGTGCTCAAAGTGCAGCACTTCTGTGTTTGATTCTTGAGCATGTCTTGGTTCTCTTTCTTCCATATTGACCCTATATGCACTGCACTACCCAGAGGACACTATTTGACTGACATGTTCACCTCTCAACAGATCGTGTTAATCCTAGCAGAGTCAGTCTGTGCTTATTAGAAGCTCTCTAATGCTAGTTCAATTAACCTATACATCCATAGGGATCATAAGACAGTTTAATAAAAACAGACGACCACATGTCTGCTCTCGTACATGTGGAGTAACTCCACTGCAGATCTGATATCTACAGTAGGCCTACACACTTACATAATATGTGCATTATATTAGTACTACAAGCACAGTTTCCCACCATATCAAAGCTCAACTCCTGTAACAGCTGAACCTCCCAGCTGCTTTGCAGTCATATGGGGATGTACCTTTGCCTTTCTGCTCAGCAAACATGAAGTTTAATCAGAAAGTTTTCTTGATTTTTCAGATCTTGTCTCAACAGTGATCACAGTCTCTCTTAATTGCCATTTCTTAACGACCTCACGGACAGTGGAAACTTCAAGCTGGGAGTGCTTTGATATCTTTTTTACATCCTCTCCCTGCTTTGTAGGCATCAATTAGCTTCATTTCAGACCCTCTGTCAGTTGCTCGGAGCTCAGGGTGGATGAGTGTTGCCAGAAAGTTTGAGGAGTCAGCGAATTTACCATCAGCTGAGAAATCCTAATGACAGTTTTTGACCTGCTTCAAGTCCTAATGAGTCCGTTAAAACTTCACAAGTTCCTCTACGTCAGAGGGTTTTACATGAAACTGAGCCCAACTAGGTGGCCAAGCATCTGAATATGTCACACTCACTGGTTCATGTTTCAAATAAACATAGTGTAGCACTATCGCACCATGAGAAAGTAGGGATCATGGGAGTTGCTGTCTGCACCACCGTCAGCTTCTCCTGGTGTGGATTCCTTCACTGTATGTTTCATGAGGTTTCTACCAGCAGTTGAGGTGTCCACACAGGTGTCCTCTGCAACATTTCGTCATCCATCGACTAAACCCCTTCATCTGGTTTAAAGAAAGTTCATCCACCGAGGTATAAAAAGTGTATGTGGCCTGTAAATGGATAAAATTAAGTAGTAGTCTTAAAGCATCCAACAGGAAATTACAACACTGAGGATATGACGTCCTTGACAGGTGACCATATCTATATCTCTTATCTATCACAGGGCCGTATATAGAGGAACAACACACACACACTGACATTTACACACTACTGGACTGTGGGAGGAAGCAGGAGAACCCAGAGGGAACCCTTGCAGATACAGAGAGAAGAGGCAAACTCAACCTAAAAAGGCCCCAGGCCTGGAAATCAAACCTAGAAATGAACCCTTCTTGCTGGGAGGCAAGAGTGCTAACCACCACACCACTGAGTCATCACAATAAAATCAAAGATAACAATAATGTAATGTAGTGTAACAAATAATAATATCATGTTTATGTCATATGTCACATTTCTGGTCGCTTAAGGACATTTTAATGTGGGAAAAGATCTGAAAAAAGGTGAGTTTTCATTTGCTGCAGTGGTCATATTTACACCTTTTACCTTTTAAACCAACAAAGTGGGGGTGCACAGGTGGTTCAAGTGATTATTGTGTGTCCCATTGACTGAAAGCAGCCAATCGCTGGTCCGAATCCCAACCCATGATCTGTCTACACTGTCCTATCCAATAAAGGCACAATATATATGTTAAATACACATGAGTGGCCACACAACTGAACACACATCAGTAAAATTTGCTAAGTGATTCTGATATTGTGGCTGATGTTCAGTGTTTTTAAGAGACTTATTCTGATGTGAGTTAATTATTCCATATCCTCATGAAGTAAAAAAATGCATGATGGGTATTCATGAAAATAAAGGAGGAAAACTAATTTAGAGAATAAATCATAATGCATGTGAGGTTTCCAGATGTGACAAAAACATTCGGTCTGTGTTAGGGGATGCGGACTCTGGGTTTAAACGTACTGTAAATTCAAATTAGTGCAAAGACCTGATGTTAGAGTGCAGGCATGTGGAGACAGAGACATATTCTCCTGCCTTCTGTTATCATGAATTTATTGTATTGCATGACCACAGTGCTGTACTGTAAATAAATACATGGCAGCTCTGCTTTCTGCAGAAAAGTGAAGCATCTCCCCACATTAGACTTAACGATGACATCAGAAGATACAATGGCAGATCTAGATTTGGACACTGAGGAGATGAGTCATGCAGCTGCTGAACAGACACATCTGCGTGTAGTCTGCTGAGACCACAGTATTGTCATTATCAGAGCCAGGTTTGACCTCACTGACTAAGTTTAGTTAATGTAGTTTTCAAAGAGTGCAGATTCACAGACAATGAAACCATGTCTGAATCCAGTAGCTCGTAGTCTGAGTCTTGTTTCATGGCCAGTCCTGTTACACCAATTAAAAGTAGCCCTAGAGTATAATGACCTCATCAGTGCAGTTTGCCAGCACCTAGGAGGCATCATCACTGCTTTGTTGGTGCAGCGGAACTAAGGAAACATCCTATTTGGCTGTTGGAAAGGACCAGACACTGATTATATCTTGGAGTGCAGCACTTCCTCCAACATTAGTGCTAATGCAATCCAACAGTGGGAGGAATGACACTGAGCAGCAGGGAGGCAGCAGGTCGTATCGGCACACTGGGCCACTGGCATGGCAGTTCACCATTTGACCTTGTGCACATCATCACTTGGCCATTAACCAGGTGAAGGGGAGAAGGGCAGTGTTTTAACAGCCACTTAGTGCGAGTGCAACTGTGAAGCTGAGCATGCTATGTAAACACATTTCTCCAGGGGTGTGTGCACTGTGGACATACTTAAATCTACTTCACTGACAGTTTACTTGTGTTGATGGCTGAAGTGAAACAACACTTCACAGCATCGCCGAAGCTCATCACTGTCTCGTAAATGAACAGAGAGCACCCCTCCTCCCCCCATCCCACGCTCCTGGGGTGTAAAAGCTCTGAGAGCGATCCTCTGGCATGCTTTCTGGCACATGCCTTTGGATTTGCACAGGAAAGTAGTGCCCAAAATGGACTCTGCAGAAAAGATAGATCTTCTAACGCGAACAGTAAACATATCTGTTGGTAAGTGTGTGGCCCAGCGGCCTGGCAGAGCGATAGGCGATGCATTCTAGAGAGATGGCAGCCTGAATAATGCGGCCGTTTGTTCTGTTTGAATGAAAAGGAGTTGGCACTTGGGCAACTCTCTGCTGGCAGATGATCCAATGGCAGAGTGCCGCCCTCTGTAGGGGGTGGTGAGGCGAGGGGGTAAGAAAAAAAAAAAAAGAGAGATCTCGAACAGAACCCACCCTTCATATAACCCAGAGTTAGCCAGAGCAGAGAGGGAAGAGGAGGAATAACACTTGCCAGGAGTCATCAGAAAAGGTTGAGACTGATGGTGAGAAACAAACCTACAGTGTAATTGAGCTTAAGCGGAGGGGGCAACGTGGTGCAGGTACCTGTTATGATCTGACACCAGCCCCCCAAAGAGTTTGTGGCCATGGAAACAGGAGCCTGAGAAAAGTGCTGTGCAAGGTGCTTTTTCCTACCCTTCTTTTCACCTTTTCCTACCATTAATTGGTTGCCAACAGCACTTGACTGTAGCGAGTTGAAGCCTCCTTCTTGGCAGGTCTTTAGCTCAGTCCAGAGAAAGCTGGGGGCCAGATGAGCAGAGGGGGGTTTTGCCAGTTCCCAGTGCCAAGACGCCAGAGAGCCGAACTGTTTGCATTTGGCGTGATTAGATAGCTGTTATGTATCACACAAGTCTGGGCTAAGCCTGGGTCCGGTCTTTGGAGCCCTTGGAGGCGAGCTCTGTGTCGAGCGTGGTGTATAGGAGGAAATTATTTCGTCCGTTAGTCTCAGGCTCCTGCTGACAAGGTGGGGGAGACCACCAGCTTCCTCCTAACTAGGTCACTGTGTTATTCAAGTCCAGCAGGAGACTGGATACAAGAGACGGCTCTGTTTAAACTCCCCATCACCCGCCGCTGGGGATGTTGTTAAAAAATGCCATGGAAAACTAAGAAGGCAAAATCGGATCAACCATAATTGCATTTCTAGAGCAAACAAGTACAACACACAAGAAAGCCTGTCTGGTTCATCCCTTTGCTTTTTTCACCTGACAACTGTATATTCACTGAATCATGTACTGTTATGGCTTCACTATGGATATAGTGAGAATAAAAGCCACTGTCAGCTCCATCACTTCACAGCATAAATCTTATGTAATCTAATAACATCTATATCCTGCTCAGGCTCTGTATGACTTTAAAAAAGGCAGTCTTCCCCTGAAAATCTGTCATCACATATCAGTTTTCATTTCATCATTCAGTGTTATAACATTTTTTCAAAAGACCAAATCCCAGGTCTGGTTCACCTATGGTCATGTCACTGAACAAACAATGACTGAGCTGTGATTGAAGCTGGATTTAGTTTTTATGAAATGATTGCACTCCACCAGGTGAGGCACTGGGGCCCAAGACAGATGATCCCAGCTTCTGTCTGGGCAAGACTCAGTGTATGGGAAGTGCTCCTCCTCTTCTCTGCTGTCCCTGAGAAGCTGGGAAACCACGGTGTCTCGGTGTGTGGACCCATGGTTCTGTTCACCACTGTATCCTAGAGATCCTAACAACTCAACTCAACTCAACTCAACTCAACTCAACTCAACTCAACTCAACTTTATTTGTAAAGCACTTTAAAGCAGCGACAGCTGGAACTAAGTGCTGTACATAAATAGAATAGAACATAAGACATAGAACATAAGAACAATATAAGAACAATAAAAATATAACAATGTTAAAACAATAAAAACAACAAAACACTAAAACAAGAGCAGAGTCTCATGCTGGGTTGAAAGGCAAGGAGTAAAATTGGGTTTTAAGACGAGTTTTAAAAATGGACAGTGAGGGAGCTGGTCTAATGTGCACAGGGAGATCATTCCATAATTTGGCCGGCAACGGAAAAAGCTCTATCCCCTCTGAGCTTCCGCTTAGACCTTGGTACCTCCAGGAGCAGCTGATCAGCTGACCTGAGGCACCGGGCAGGAGCGTAGGGATGGAGCAGCTCAGAGAGGTAAGGTGGGGCGAGACCATTTAAGGATTTAAAAACAAATAAAAGAATCTTAAGATAAACTCTAAAGTGCACAGACAGCCAATGGAGGGAGGCCAGAATGGGAGTAATGTGCTCCCTCTTATGTGCTCCAGTTAAAAGGTGAACAGTAGCGTTCTGGACTAGCTGAAGACTGAAGACGTGTGAGGGAGGACTGGCTGACTCCAAAATAAAGTGCATTGCAGTAATCCAGCCGAGACGTGATGAGGGCATGGATTAAAGGGCTTCACCTTTGCCAGCGGCCTAAGGTGAAAAAAGATGGACTTAACTATTGCACCAATTTGCCGATCAAATTTAAAATCACTATCCATCTTAAAACCCAAGCTTGAATCACAAGAGCCGCTGGGACTAAACACCATAACTTTTGTTTTCTTTTCGTTAAATTTAAGAAAGTTCAGGGACATCCAGGCTTTTATGTCTTCAAGACATAACAGAAGTGGTGTAAGAGAGAAGGCATCTTTCTTCTTCAACACCATATAAATCAGACTGTCGTCCGCCAACTGCTGAGTTCACTGAAAAAGATACTTTTCTTTCAAAACACTCCAGTTCTACACCAGTAAGTGAAAATATGAACATCAGGAGACAAGTGGCTCATCTCTACCTGACCACAAAGTTTAACCATGTAGAGACGTCAGCACATCAGTGTTCTTTGAGTCCATAAGGCTCGGTTTTGTTGACGTCACAAATCCTCCATCGCCAAGTGCTGCCTAATCAAATATCACTTCTGATGGTTTTAAGGGAGGAAACCACCTGCCACTGTGGGTTTTCTCTATAGTGCCCAGCAACAGCATAGTCCATGTTTCCAACAACAGTGTTCTGCTCAGCAACTCTTAGTGTGAGCTGCTCTTTGTTGGGCCTGCATAGGCTTCATTAGGTCAAATTGGTTTTTTAACATGACATGTGTAGAGGACAATTAATGAATATCCACATTATTGTTATGTGTGGGTCTTTACCACAGGAGACATCGTACCATTCAGTAACTTTAATTCACACAGCTGACACTCAATATATATATTTACTCTCTCCAGCTCAACGTTCTCTCTCTTATTCTGCTCTACAGGCTCCAGCTCTACAGAGTCACACAATAACTACCACCGCACTTCCGGTGCGGTGGTGTAATTACAGTAACAGAAGCAAACGGTAGCATATCCTTTCACTGACTGTAAGCTTGGGAACACAACAAGTATGTTTTAATATACACTATATTTGGATGGACTATATGAGACATATCACACCCATGAAGGCTCCTGTAATTTTAATGAGTGCCTGAAGAAGCTTCAGGGAAAATGTTGTCCCAAAAAAGTCACAAAGACGCTGTTGCAGTGATTAGTATGATTTTGACATCAGATGTTCCTGCAAGCAACCTGCACCCGATCACTGACGCTGGCTGAACATGGAGAGTTTTCTTCACCATTCAGTCTTCAGCCAAAAAGCTATGGATCATTTTACAGAGGCTGCCACTGCCAGAAGCCAAATTATCAGTGTAAGCAGTCAATGACGTACCTATCAAGAACCCCCCCCCCCTTTTTTTTCCATCTGAAATATTCATGATAGAAATATACACCTCTTCAAAAACAGCCGACACAACTTTGGAACAGCTCATTCAGCGGCTGTCGTTTGAGCTGCTGGTAGCTCTGAAAAAAAAAGCAGTGAATTGCCCTCTCAAGTTAAATGGTGGGACTTTGGATGACTTCTGCAGAGATCATCTTTCACCACAATGGCTCGAGGTTAAAATGAGAGACTCCAGCTGAAAATGTGCACCTGCACCTACAGAGCCATTGAGCTCCCAAAACGGTTCTGGTTAAGAAGTGTTGTGAAAGGATATGTGTTGCCTTTATAGCTACAGGCCCTATATGTAGTCAGTCTTTCTGACAAACTGCACATGCTGCCATGAGAGGACAGAGGCCACATTTTCTGACCTGACCCAGAATTTCAAATGACCACAGTGAGACAATTCTGTTGTGCAGGAAGAGATTGTGTCTGAAAAATGACAAATAAAACATTATTTACATCTCTTACAGGTTTTTATATTTAAAGTCATTCACAGATACTGAGACACAGCTATTGTTTAATGCCAGCTTCATCTAATCAGTGTCTCATTATTGTCCTGGGTAAAAAGACTGTCAACAAATATACATTACTTATTAAAATGAAGACCAATTATTGTTATTATCATTATAATATTAACTAACAAACTATGGAATATTCTTAGTGATAAGGTCAAACTGTGTAGCTCTCTGTTGAGTTTCAAAAAACCTTTAAAATATAAAATAACTAAGGATTAAAAGTTAGAGTAAAGTTCCTTTTTGTCTTTCGTTTGTACTGCTGATATTCTGGGCTATCTTGAGCTTCAGCCAACTTTGAATTTTATTGTGTGAAATTAATGGGTATAAGTATGTATGATGTGGTCAGCTGTTGTTATTTATATTGTATGACCAAAATAAATGATTCATTCATAATGAAACTGCCTCTTTATGTAATCATAATGAATGAATCGTGTATTTCTTCTAATAATTGTTACAGGACTGACTTTAAATCCATTTTATTTAAAGTGAGTCCTGTAACAATTATTAGAAGAAACACAATTCCTCATATTCATAAAGGAATTTGAGCACCTGTAGTACACTGATTATACTCAAATATATATAGATGCTATGAGGTCATTCTGAATGTCTGATTGAACTTGTTTGCACTTTGTTTGAAATCATCAGATAATTCTTATTTGGACATGTGTCGTCCGTGCTGTCAGTCCAGATGTCAAAAACATGGGTGAACTACATTGGTTTAAAATGCAAACCCACTAAAGCTAGACAACACCAGCAGCCTTGCATGATAAGATTGTGAATAGTACTGAGGCACTCCTGAATTAGCAGCATGTTGCTGTTGTTGCTCTGGTTTTAATAAGTCAAGGGGAAAAGGAGACCTGCAACAATGGTAGGACTACTGAAAGCAATGCGTTAATGTTGGATGACAAAATTCAGTTTCACTATCACCAGGTGAAAGAGCAGGGAGCATCAACATGGTTGGGGGGGGTTACAACTTTTCCCTTTGAAAATCAGTGGAGATATTCAACAAAACACAACCTTGTTTCATTGGTTGTTTTTAGTCTTTTGTTCAACATTCTGTGTTTTCACAAAGATGATGCATGATGGTGACCTGCATGGGTTGGAGGAGTTCACCATGTGATGTAGGCTATAACACTTGATGGTGATTGAAATCCCAGAACTGGCAAAAATATAAAACCATGTACAGGTGTTTCTTTCATGATTCCATGGTATAGATTGTTTGATAGTTCCTCATTATATGGAAACACAGGAGGACTAATATAGCACATGAAAGTAAATGGCAGAAATATGAATATGTCCAACCCACAGCAGATCTCATGCACATCATATAACATTGTTTTACTGATCTACTCGACTTTTTTCATTTAACAGATGTCTGACTGCAACGGGAAGAAGTTACATCCTGTGCTCCAAAGACTCCTTTTACCACATTGTTGTGACGCCTCCAAAGCCAATGCTGCCTCTCCCAAGGCCGCCAACTCCCCCAAAAGTGGAGCGCAGCGCCTGGAGCAATGCAAAGGTAATGCAGGGGGAATTCTCCAATCAAATAGCTGCGAGGGGCTAGTGCTGCTTAGCGACGAGGGCTTCCTCCGCCTGCAGCGCTCTCCCCAGCTTTGTTCTGCCCGTTATCTTTGGCAGCAGATTATCCTGAATGTGCTGCTTGGATCACAGCTGCTTCACAAGAATCAACCACCGGCTCATCATGCATGTTAAACTCATTACATATTCAAAGGAAACTAAATCTGCTGCATATCTGCTTGCTGTAGGGGCCTATGTATGTGTGTTTGCGTGCATGTGCGATTGTGTGTGTGTGTGTGTCTGTGTGTGTGTGTGTCTGCGCGTGTGTGTTGTGAGCCTCTCCTTCATCCTCACACAGGCTTTGTTACCAGCATTTTTCAGCCCCCATTTAACCTTCCCCTGTCATCCTTACCCTTGCTCACGCTGAAAACACTTTGACTCAAAACTTCACCGTGCAGATTTGGTTGATGAGCTAAAACAAAGTAGCTGTTGACAGACACCCAAAGACATGTCCAGATAGATGAGTGCCTGTGTGGGTGGGTGGTTGGTTGTGTTACACAGGGTCGAGGCTCTGACTATCATGTGTCCCAATGGACATGGCAGCAGATCAGAAAGAAAGATAACTGATGCTGCAGAGGGTCAAAGGTCAAACTCCCAAAGCTCTGAGGTCACACATCATCTGATTTTAGAACAGTGTGAAGGTCGGTGGAAATTTGAACACAACCTGACAAACAAAAACTAGAATAAAAGCCAAGCTGTTCTGTTACACTTCACTCTAACCTCCACAGTAGACTGTGTTACTGTCAGTAATAGAAAATACATAAAACAGTCACTGATAAACCATCTCTACAGTATCTACCCAGCACCTAACAGCAGTCAGACAAAGTAAGCCTGTTAGTTCGCTAGTTGGCATAATGGAGCATTTACAAACTGAGGATCCAGATATTTCTCTCAGGGGTCGGTGGAGACAGAAGCTGAGATAAAAGAGAGCGAGCTCTGAATTTACATAGACTATGCAGGTGGCTATAAACAACTCCAAATGAATACCAGACTTGCTCTACATCTTCTGGATGTATTTTTATTTACTCACTTAGCAGGTACTTTTATCCAAAGCTTCAATGAATGGTACTTACCACATTCAATACGGAGAAATGCAACAAGATCAGGTAAAGAAGCACCAAAAATGTTTAGTGCTTAGAAAGAGTTAGACTTGTCAGGGAGCTCTCTGCAGACAACACTCCTGCTCTGACAGACTCTGTTCATCTAGTAACACTGAAAATAAACTGAAATGTTAGAGTCTGGGCTTCGTCATCATAATCACTAAAGGAAAAACTAAACCATGAGGCTCATTATGATCTGTGTTTTGTTTTTATTTTATTCTAAACAGATTTGCATGATGCGCTCCAGACAACGGTCCACTTATAAGTTAATTACTGACTAATGAGCATTATAGGTATTTTGATCATTGCCACAGAGGCTCAGTCAACAAAGACCCAGACATAAACGGGATAAGTTGTTTACACGCCTTGCATCTCATCTAATTACACTGAACCCCTGCTGAGAGCTTATTCTGACTTTTCATAAACAACAACATCATAATGACATTGGCTGACTCTAAAATGCAGCAACTAGCAGTTCTGAACAGTAATGAACTGTGAATGAACAAAATCAATGAGGGTAAACATAAAGAAGTTGAGCGTGTTGCACCCAGTATCAACCAAATCTGGTTAAAGAGATCAAGGGGATTAGTGCAGAGTACAATCTCATCTCCAAAGAGAGAGATCGTCTATTGTTCCACAGGCTATGTGTGGTTTCCAGTAGTTCATACTTTACACACGCTGGTTGTAATCACATCATATTCTAGGATCTGTGTTGAGGGGGTTAAGCTGCAGATCATTCTACAGTGGACATGTGCTCAGCAATGTTAGGTTAATTAGTCGTGTTGGAAATGCGCTTGTTTGCATGTACAGCTCAGTCAGTGGCCGTTGATCTATCCGCAAGTCCTCACCTCCACACTCACCCCCTAATCCTGTCCCCAGACAGGCTGATGCCAGATCAGCAGTGACTTCAGGCTGGAGGGACCCCCCCTCCCAATCTCCACAAATAAGCTTTCTGGCCTGAAGATCCGTCCCCAAAATGCACCAGTGTGACATTTATTTGTCAAGGTGGAGGTAAGACCATCAAACTATGTTATGTCTTTTCTTCCTGAGCAGAAAAATGGCATTTAAATCCATTTGCCTAAATGGCAAATTGATTTCTGTCAAATTTTATAATTTTTTTTATGTATAACTTGCAAAAATCTCTCCTTCAATGTGAAACAAAAGTGAATACACAGGTACTACTATATTTCCAAGATGATAGTTACCTGGTTATTTCTAAATACATGGTGATAAGGTTCCGTGTTTGCTTCCATGTTCAGCTGAGCTGCTCTGCACTGACTTAAAGACCTGACAGATTTTACTGCAGTAAACTGCTATTAAGGGAACATTCTGGTGATTCTCCTTATTTTTCTTACTCCTAACTACTACTGTGTGTGTGTGTTTGTGTGTGTGTGAGTGTGTGCGTGCGTGCGTGTGCGTGAAACACCTCAGGGAGCCACACTGTTACAGTGGGTGGTATGATTCTTCATAATGAAGAACACGGGCCATCATCTACTTAGAAACATCTCCACAGACTGACAGAGATGACTTTCACAGAACAGCTCATGTGAGCCAAAGGCCACAGCTCCAGGAGCATAAGTGAATAACATTTCTTATTTTTCCTTTCAACTTGTACAGTTTAGTATTATATGTAGTTGTTGATGTTCTGATAACACAATTATCCACTCATTGCTTTTTTCTGGCATCATGTGTTAAGCTGTGTAAAAGCTCAGATGTTTATTTTATATATTTCTCATGGTTTCATGGTAAATTCATGAACATTTAAGTTCATACAGTTGTTATGTGATGTTTAATAGGTGGAGGTCTGATAAAATCAATAAATAAATAATGTTTGCTTGGAAATAAAGTGAGAGTGATGATGTGACATGGCTGGTCAGAATGGCAATGGGTGCAGAGGAAAGATATGTAGCTCTATTGTGCACATGATTCACAGTGCACTCACTCATTGTATGATCTGTTATATTTGTGTGTAACGTTGTTCATGTGCCTTTATATGAAAATGTTTTGTATTGTTGATATCTGCTGTGTTGGCAGGGCTTGGTGCACTCTAACTTCCCATAGACTCTTTAAAACAACAGAGAAATATAGACTTGACCGTTTATATTTCTATTTTCCTGTAGTTTTCACAGTGTCTCCTGATTTTATCATCCACGGACACAGAGACAGAGAAAATAAATCTTCAAATCTGTACTCATTATTTATTTTATCCACCTTGAAGAAAGTCTAACAGTCCTGGTTTCTTGCATTTTGCAACACCCACAGTATCAGCTCCAGACTCTCCCACTCACTGCAGCATCTACATTTAACATCAGCTGGCACAGCTGAGAACTGACTGCATCTGCACCACCACCAGTCTCCTGTTTTTCAGTTTGGGCTGCTCACTCCTTCACTATTAGTCAATAGATATCTTCAGTGTTGGCTGTTTCCCTGCCAGCATATCTCATGCTGGAAACACAGCATGAGATATGCTGGCTCGTGAAGCATTCAGCTCATATAAGTCCAGGCAAAACATTATAAATTACAGACAGGCCCTCAGTAGAAAGTCAGGATTTATGTCAGAAGCACATCCTTAGACTGGGCAATATTATACAGGCAATATTTTGCCCAGTCAGGTCACAGAATTTAAAAGTGTGTATATTTTACGCAATTTCTTTCTAATTGAACTGAATGACTGTACAGGGTAAATCTAAACAAATGTTTTCATGTCAAGTTCAAATCTGTCAAGTTTTCGTGGACAGTTACATCATCAGGTGAGGGATATACAGACAGTTGAAAGACAGGGGTCAAGTGCAAACACTCATCTGAGAGTAGTGAGCCAGAAGGTATGGGGATCTGTGACTTACAGTCAGTAGCATTCCCCCTGGCTGCCATGCATGTAATGTAATGTACCACTTCCATTCTCTGACTTCTGAACTATCTTCCTCAGGTAAGATGTCTTTTTTTCCCCTGTTCCTTAAAGAATTCATCAACGCCCTGAATTTTTCACATACATTTCAGGCAAATATACAGTCAGTTCAGCTAAGCAGTGTCTGCAGTCAGACTCTTTTTGCATGACAAAAGAAAGCTATATGCAAGTACACATATTATTTAACAATAAATGTTATTTTCAAAGATAAAACCACACAACTGCTCTCACAACTATGCAACCTCCACCACACCAAACCAGCTCTCATATTTATAGTAGGTTTACCCAGGATACCCTGCTGTCACTCAGCATCCCGTAACACCTGCAAAGACACCTTTGCCCACATTTGTGTATTTATTGGCTGCTAAGAGACGATCAGTGGTACATTGTAAGATGTAACGTAACAGCTGTAAGACAAGTGCAAGGATTTTGAAATATATCTGACGGATCAAAAATACAGCCTTTTCTTTTTTTCTGAAACAAACATCAGGCGATGACCTTTTCAAATAGGTCAGACTATAGTAAAAAGACAACGGTTCCTTACATTTACAGGACACATATGGTTTGGGATTCACCACCAACCCAGTCCATGCTCAGAATTTCTATCAGATGCTCCTGTGAGACGCCGGCCATCTCCCGTGTCGCCAGGTCAATAGAAATCTGTCTCAACACATCATCCTCCAAACCACTGCCTCCGCACTTGCCGTCATACCATTGTTCTGTTATAATCCATTGTTTGAGGAGCACACAAGAAGATCAATGTCTGATTACAGCAAACACACTAAGTGAGGAGTTGTGATGTGAAAATCCATCAGAGCTCCATACAGGCTGCAGAGAGAGAGCCACGCTCCCATCTGATACATCTGCTGAGCGCAGGTCAGGGAGAAGTGAGGGGGTTCACAGATCCTTTGATTACACTACAAAGTCTTTAAAAATACACTCGGGTAAATGGAACACAAACTTGGACCAATGGCGCATCTGAATCAACAGCCTTGTGGGTTTGTTGTGTCAGCTTGATTAGATTCAGGAGGAAAGTGGGTTGATGAGTAAACATGACAGCATCAATATTGCATGAGACTGAACATCCAAAGATTTTTTTTTTTCTTTAATGTTTGTAAGAGATCTGGGTCGAATTCTCTTAACACTCATGGCATGAAAATGTTATTTCCTTTTTTTCATGGTTCAAGCTGCCACATTGAAAATGAACATGAAACATAGAAAGGGTCAGAAGTGAGAAATACCAATCAAGAGAAAACAAAAGCTAACCACAAAATCTGAAATGTGTAGTTAACCAATGCAAAGTCATAAGCCAATGGAACAGCTCTGTTTCAAAATAAAAGTCCTTAATTTACAAAGAAAAGTGGAAGAAAAAAACTCTCAGAGGAATAAAAGCCATAAGCAGCAGTCCTTAACAAATCCTGTGAAAGAAGAGTCAACCGGATAATCCAAGAGCCACAAGAAGAAGTGGAAAAAAGTCTACCTTGTTTATATGGAGCCGGGGCACTTCAGGCATTGTCGGTGTGGTAGCTGCAGGGTGCTTGTGTTTCCCCAGTGAACTGAAGCAGATGTCAGTGGAAACACCTGCTCTGGCTCAGCCTCCTCGTCCTCCGTTGCCTGCCAGCCCAGATGTCAGGGGTCGCCGCCCTGCCCCAAAATACACCCAACGCTCAGCCCCCTGGCATGCTATTATCTTAAGCACAGCCACAGATCTATGAACTCATTAAGACATCCGAGCGCCTTTCTCATCTGTTGCGTGACCACTCAGCTGCTGTGAATTAAAGGAAGAGATGCTGAAAAGCAAAGACAGTGTCATGAACGTCATTATTCTAGCAACAAAAAAAAAGATGACTATGATTGCTTTGATGAAAAGACCTAAATTAGAGATAAGCATGAAAAAAAATTTAAGGAGCTTATACTCTCTTACTAAGGGGACAAGGTCCGGGTTAGGACAGGGTGGGGGTGTACGCGTGTGGTGGTGGTGGCTGGCCATCTGTTTGGCATGTTTCATGGTGGGCTCGCACCAACGCCCGTGCGAATGATTGACAGTTGGGTAATCCAATCCCTGCGGTTCAAAGTGGGAGCAAGAGATGCATGGGGCAGTAAGGATTCTTGGTTACAAACATCGTATCATGCAGCGTTCACAACAGCGGAAACAGCCGAATGTTGTGTAACCGGGCTGCGACAGGGAGGCAGAGATCTTAGGCCATAGGTTGCTGCTTTAATCAGGCCCTGCTCAGCAAAGACATGAGGAGCTCTGACCTACATTTGTCTTCATCTGAATGACAGATGTCCCCTGTATCTTTGCTGCACAGTAGTAATGTGTGCTTATTCTTTAGCGATTACTGCCACACACCACACAAGCTCAGGCATTTACAGCTTCCAGGGCAGCGAGAACTCTCAACTATTTGGAAACATATCCACCTGTGTGTCAACCCTGCTTCCTAATGATGTCACATGACACAACTAGTTCATTTTGTATTTTTTGATGGATTGTGCTCTGTGCAAACATAATGTAGATGAGTTGCACATTTACATATTTGGCTTGTCACACAGACAATGGGTTTGTTTTCGGTCAAAATACCTGACCTCTACTAATACTCTTGCTGCGGCATTGTTCACGGTTATGCTCAAGGAGAGACTGAGCTGTGGTTTAATACAGAAAACATTCACAGTGACTTTTAGCAAAAACAGTTTACAGTTAACAAAAACGCAGTCATCAGGTGTCCTCATTGGATTATTGTTCGTCATGCTGCTTTTAAACCACCAGAGCCATGGTTTCACAGAGACAGACTCTGACTCCCATAACAAACAGCCAGACTTCAGATGGACGTCTGATTTGATCTACGCAGCAGTTTAGTTCTTGACTATCTGTGGTGCAAAGAAATCACAGTCTTTTTTCAATAGAGAAAAAAAGTCCAACTGCAGCTCCAATTATTTTAGCAGAAAACATTTGTCTGTTGGATTTCAACAGTTACAAGGACTTTTTACTGTGGACATTCAGCAGAGAGAGTGGCATGGTGGTGCAGTGGTTACACTGCTGCCTCACAGCTAGAGGGTTCTTCTGGGTTTGATTACAGGGGTCTGGGTAGAGTTGGCATCCTTTTCCTGATCCTGCATGGGTTCTCTAACCTCCTCCCACAATCCAAAGACAAAGTAGGTGAATTAAAGAAGAACTATGCAAGATTGTCTGTCATGGAGTAACTGTGATGGTTATATTACTTTTTACACCTTCCACCTAGGGTCTATTGCAAGATCAGAGCCTCCAACCCAGTGTCCAAGAACTTGTCTCGCCAGAAACATGGATGGCACTACAACACAAATACGCCCTGTAATGCGTAATCCTGTTACATTGTGGGTCAAATTGACCCGTTTTAAAGTTTGAAAATCTTTAAAAAAAATAATAAAAATAAGTAATTTTTCAGCATGAAACTTCTATCTGTATATCTGTCTGTCTGTCTGTCTGTCTGTCTGTCTGTCTATTTATATCTCTCCATCTCTCTCTATCTATCTATCTACCTGTCTATCTGTCCATCCCTCCGTCCCTTTATATCTGTGTGTCTGTCTGTCTGTCTGTCTGTCTATCTGTGTCTTTCTTTCTCACACAAACACCCTTTCCCCATTCTCTTGACCTCATCTATAAAGTGCGAGAGTGCAGGTGTTATGACTGGACGGGAACCTTTTCTGTTCCCATGGGTAAACTCCACCCACATTGAGTAGAAATCCAACAGTGGGGGGCAAAACATATAAAGATATAAAGATTCTTTGCATGGGGGTCAATACAGAAAATCATTCTCCAAATGAATGCTGTAGAAGACATGTCTGTTTTGGGGAGCAGTGGAAGGAACTGGATAAAATTTACATGCATGTGTAAAATAGTTTGTAATAAAACAACATGGGGTGGTGTTCTGGTGGGTAAGTGATCACAGAACACATCCCATATGGGCTCTGGCCCATGTGCAGGAGATCACTGGTTTGACTCTTGACCATGACCATCATGTGCTGCCTGTATGTTTCCCATTCTCTCTGCCTGTTCCCTGGCCTATCTAATAATGGCAAAAATGCCCCCAAAAATAACTTTAAAAAAATAAATAGAAAAATTTTACAAAAATTCCTTGTGATGTAGAACTAGTTCATTTTATATGTAGGTCCTTCCAGTGTACATAAAAAATGTTTTAACATGTATTTTTTATGAAAAACAAGTGGATTATTTGAACTAAACCCTTATCTGGCAGAAGTAAAATACACCATTGTACCAAATATTGATGGAATCGTTAGTAATGGAGTTATTAATGATATATCAACAATGTTTATTAGGATTTTTTGATTTCTGATTTTTTTGGATAATTGAACATGTGCCGGGTCAAATTGACCCACGAACATCATTGTTGTTCCTGTGAAACAACATAACAGGAGGGTTAACATCACCCACCTTGGCAGACATCGCTCCTACATCGTCTTCTCACAGGCTTCCCTGAAAACAAATGCAAATATTTGTTGTCTGGTTCTACTGCCCAGCAAAGGTTGATCTCAGGCCTGAGCTGACAAGTCTGACATGGGTAGGTGGGCCCCAAATGACCTCTGACTTTCCCCTGCTCCCTGATCCACCTGCTCAGCTGTTTCCTATTCCCAATCACTGGAATTAGCCCTCCCACCTCACACCTGTTCCCCATTTCTGTCATTTTCTCCCCTGTAGTTACACCAGCTCTTTTCCTCCGTCAGTTGCCTGGTCATTTGTTCATGTCTCAGCATGTCTCTCTCTTTGTTTGTGTTCAGCCTGTGGACTCTTGCTCCTTTCACCTCACCTTTTGCCTGTATTTAGTCACCTGTTGGCTGTGTCTGCCATCCTGTAAGTGGTCTTAATTCCACCACATGGCCTGTGGTTCAATCGTTTGCCACACCAGTACAGTGTAGCACAGTACAGTGGGCAGATAAGACAAGGTCCCACTTGGGGTGCCAAAGACATTTCTCTTGATGAAAAGTGAGGTTCCTGGAGTCACTGACTTCATTGGTCTGCTTGACAGGTGGGCCAAAAATGTATCTAAATGGAAAAAACTACAATTGTAAATCAACTTGATGTTGTGTGCTTATGGGACCACATGTTGGAATCTGAACTGACTGATGGTACACAGCACAGGCCTGAGACACCAGACAAAGTACCAGTGAAATGGCCAGGGGCTGGTTTCCCAAAGCCTTCGTAAAGCTACGTTGCTCTTAACCTTTACTTTTTCTCTCTTTATATTTTCACATGTTTCCCGAAGCATTCTTTGCTAAGAATATCTTCCCTACAACATTGGTTGGTAAGGTTGGTCTGGAGCTCTCTTAGACTTCTTAGACTGTATGAGCCATGTTTCAACTCACGTTGCCACACACAACACCCATGTTTGGAAATAAGTGATGTGCATGAAACTGATATTATCCTATGGTACAGCGACTGCGTCATTTTCTGCCTTTAATAAATTATTCTGGAAAGTTTTTCACTAAATAAAAGTGTGAGGCCAACAGAGCTAGAGGCTTTATTCAACTAATGAGACAGACATTTGGTTAGTTATTCTGATAAGATTAGTGATAGCCTACCTAATGAGACCCTAATTGTTGGCTATTTTGTCGATGACTATGTGCCATCACGGTGGCCACTTGTGAGGTCAAACCATGGCCGCGATACAACGCATCTTTGTGCTTAACCAGAGATGGAGTCGTTTAGTCCACATTCATTATTTTATCAGACAAAACTTCTGCCCGCTGGACACTATGTCCGAAAATACAATTTTAAAAAATTCTATCAGGATGCCGGTCAGTCATCTGTGATTGCACATGAAGACAACAGTTTTACCAATGTGCGATTTGTGAAAAACCAGAGGGGGGGTTAGTGACGGCTAAATAAAAATCTGCAGCAAAGAACGCACACGCCGTCAATCATGCACCTCCGCTTGAAGGGAAAATTGATTCCTGAGCAATCTATGTCAGACAATTTCAGCACCTTCTTCACCTTACGTCATTTGTAGCAAAGTCATTCTTGAGGAAGTTCCGAAAAAACAGTTTGGAAACCAGGCGTAGAAAGGTAAACAACTGTGGTTAAGCTATACCTTTCGAGTCTTCTTAGTGCGCTAAGAAAGAAGTTATCGAGAAACCGGCCCCAGTTTGCTTTGCTTCAGCCATTATACAGGTATTAATAAAACAGAAATCCTGACCCTTTACTCTTACAACATGCAATTGTCTCTATACCAGTAGAATATTCTGTCTTTTCTTTGGGGGTACAGCAGATGCCACATATGCAGAGACTACAGTCCTCACAGCAGTCGGCCCCAGCTCAAATCCTGCATCAGACGGCCCTTTGCTGCATGTTCCCTCTCTCTGCCTCCCCATTTCCTGTCTCTCTATTATATTATCCAATCAAGGCAAAAAATATACTTAAAATAGAATATTCTGTCTTTTCAAAAACAGTATTTAACAGTATGAGCGAGGCAGAGTGGAAATATGACACAGTTCAGCTGGAAACATGGTTTTGACCTAGTTTTATTTTTTTCTTATCTTGCTCACTCATCTCCAGTCATTACAACATACTGTAAATATCTGTAGAGAAGGCCTCACTAATATGTTGGTCATTGAGTCTGTCTGGTTGCACACCTGTATTTTTCTTCACTATATAGGTCAAACTTGACTCACTGGAGCGTACACACAGACATGCAACCAGCAGTTAGCTTTCACTTGCTTCGACAAAAACTAGAGCGAAATATTAATCAGATATTTGATGAGTTGTTATAATAAAATGGCACAGACAGAAGCACAACTCACAAGTTTGGTCATTTGACATGAATGCTTGCTGATGCATTCAACTGGTTTTCTGCTGAACTAAGTGACCCAACAGATCTGTCATTTGAGATCAAGCACTGACCTGCGACCTCAATGACGTCACTTCCGTGCCACTGCCGAAGTCGTAGGTCAGTGAAAAGCCCTGTAAAAAACCCCAGATGACAACAATAACACAACTCCGAGCTGCTCCGAGCTCACGGGGGAATAGTGCTGGTGATTCATAACAACATATTGGTGAAATGAAGGAGTTTCACAGCAGATAATGTCTTATTTAGACGCTGCATCGTTGCCCCAACAACTCCTGTTATATGGATATACGTAGATCACAAGTGGATCTAAATATCTTCCGAAGGACTCCAAGTTACACCAAAGTTGTTCGGGTGAGTAAATGAACGTATTTTATGCTAGAAATAAGGTCCAGGTTGCAAAAAACGGAACTTCTCCTTTAACATATTGTGGACATTGTGCTTTATGCCTCTCTTGCATCAGCATGTTGACATTTCTTTGTGAACATTAAAGCATCCACCACACAGAGCGGCTGGTGTGGCCGCAGATGGACAATTTCTGATGGACGTTCTGTGTTGCCTGAAGAACAAAAAAAATGTCACCAAGCTTTAGTTTGTAGTAGATATTATTGAAGGAAAACAAATGACAGACATTGACCTTTACTAGAATATTTTATTCTGGTGATAAAAAAATAGCCTTTTTATGGTTGGTAAATGGATATTATCTTCTGAGGGCAGGGTTCACTTCAGTCTAGATTGTAATGCAGGCATTCCAAACCGATTCCACAAAGAACCGGTGTGGCTGCAGGTTTTTGTTCCAACCAAGCAGCAGCACACCAGACGTGACTCAGTTAATCAACTGATCTCAGTCTTCAGACAGTTGATTTGTCAAACTGTGTGAAAGAGATTGAGATGCCTGCCTTAATGGAATGCATCAGTAACATTCAAGCAGGATCGAGTCACAGAGCCATGGTCAAATGTAAAGACACAGAGCGATGATGAATTTAAGTCTGGCCTTGATACAAATGCTTCTTTTGCTGTAAAATAGATAAAATAAAACCATCCAACGTTTCCTGCCTCTATCACCCTACTCTTAATCAACTGACTCCAGGTGTTCGGCATCCAATCAGATCTCCTCCCACACTGAATAAGCCAATTAACTTGTCCTGGTCAAGCATCTTCTCCGATCTATTGCTGTGACCTTGCTGCCACCTTCTTCCACCCTTTTCACCTCCATCTTCATATCAGCTTCATGCCAAACTCATCATCACAACCAGAACTCCAGCTTTTCCTCTTCCTGTCTTCAGACGACCCGGGTCTAGACCATAAACTTTGCACAGCCTCACCTTCTTATACCACAAAATGTACAGATGAGCCTTTTCTGATTGAAGTGCTTATATATGCTATCGTGGTATAAATGAACCATCCAGCATCAGCCTACAATATGATGAGGATTGTAGAGACATCCAGAGCATCAGACATGTCCTTCTGTCCCAGTGGCTGACTGCAATATGTATCAGACATAGGTTCATCTACGATATTGTTGTTTAACCTCAGTGCTTCAGGGGGTGTCCTGCATTAGCAGTGTTGCACCTTGCACACCCCACCCCAGAGGAAAAGCTTTCATCTCTTTTGTTTGCATCGGCTTTTCTCTTCCATTTTGAAGTTGTTCAATCACCATGGCCTGCTTTTAATGGCAGGAAAAGGAGTTGATCTGATCAATCATGACTAATGTAGTAGTCTAGTAGTCCCATTACACTGGCCTTCTCTCCCTGCGTCCTTCATTTTTTGTTAACCAACTGATTCCGTTTCAATGCTTTCACATACTCTGTGTTGTAAACTGTCCTCTTGTCTGTTTACAACATCTATTGCACGTCTGCCCGTCCTGGGTGAGGGATCCCTCCTCTGTTGCTCACCCTGAGGTTTCTCCTGTTTTTTCTTGGGAGTTTTTCCTCAGTTGATGTGAGGGTCAAAGGGCAGAAGATGTTGTAATGATGCTGTGTAAAGCCCTTTGAGACAAACTGTTTGCAAAAACTGGCTATACAAATAAAACTGCCTTGCCTTGCCTAATGTCAGTCCTACAACACCTGATGAAAATGTATTCCTCCTATTTCCATCTGCAGTGCACGCCTCTGACCATGCACTTCAGTCACACTTGGTCTGTGTGCCTTTGACTGAAACTGATCTTCACACCATTAGTTCACATGAGCCACACCTTTCAAATATGCATGTTACAAGACTATATTTATAAAAGCAAGTGTAGGATTTCAGTAACATCCTCTCACAGAAATAAAATGTCCCAAACTGAACAAGCAGATAGCCAGTTGTTAAAATACATTGCTCACAATGCATTTCCTCTGCTGAGAGGGCACAAAAATGGGTGAGATTTTGCCAGCAGAT
>OMNW01034308.1:24321-43543 GCA_900303245.1 Selene dorsalis
AGTTTAAGAGACAAAAGCTCAGCTAACCTGGTTCTTACGAACTGTGTGGTGGAGGTTGGTTGATAGGATTTAGTTGACAGCAACAAACAATCCCACAACTGTTACCAGATCTTCAATCAAATATAATGATAATGCATTTTGGTTATTTTAACAGTGAGATGGAAGATGGTCTTACCTGATTGTTTGGTTTGTGCTGGGAGGAGGTCCCTGGGATGTTGAGTGAGTGACTCCTAGTGACAGCAGCTCCTGCTGATGCCCTCCGTTGCTGTGAGCGAACTGACAGTGATGCTTTGACCTCCAGCTGGGGGCTGCTGCTACTACTGTTCCCTTCAGTCTCAAGCACTGCATCCCAAGGATCCCCTGCAAGACCTCCTGGTACTGTCTGTGCAGCACCTTCTGATGCCAGAGATGCATGCTCATTCTCAGCTTTATGCTTTGTAAGAGGGTCCAGATCCAGCCAGTCAAAGCAACTGATGCTAGATGATTCCATCCCTGTTGGCTGCTGGGGTGGTGGGTTGGGTGCCAAAGAAGCTGTGCCCACTTGAGAAGAATCTAGGTCAGTGCTGGCTGATCTGCCATTCTTCAAGTATTCTGAGGTGCTGGCAATCTTGTCGAACAATTTGGCCATCTCTGGGTCCACAGCTGGTTGTGGGAAGACCATGGCAGCAGCAGCAGACTGGATGGGAGGGAAGGGCATAAAGGGTGACTGCTGCGCTGGCATGGCCATGAAAGACATGGCTGGAGTGAGGCCATTTTGAAATGCGCCTGGTTTGGAGAATGAGGCAGGGGGGAACATTGGGCTGGGCTGATGGGAGGGAGTGGACACACTGGAGCTTGATGGTGTGGACAAGACAGGTGTCCACTGGCTGCCCTGGAAAGGGGAGGAGCTACAGGGAAGGCCTCCAGGGTAGGAGGCACTGAGGTTAAACCCCAGCAGTGATGAGGGGCGAGACACTTTACTGTTAGCCCCAAAGTTTTCATCGAGTAGAAGCTTTTCAAGTTCTTCATTGGTCAGTTTGTCCACATCAATATCCCTGAACTTGTCCTGCTCTGCCTGCTTCTTGGTCTCTGGGAAGACAATGAGGTCTTTTTCTGGTCTATTAGTAAAGGGTGAAGGTTGAGGAGCAGTAGTGGTATATTTAGATGGTTTTGGTTTTGAGGAGGATGTGGACGTGGCAAACGAAGGTGATGCTGATGTGGGAGCTGAAATGGTGTGCCTCTTCTCCTTTTGCAACTTTGCTAAAGCCTCTTCCTCCATACGGAGAGCCTCCTCTTTACCCACAACCCCTTTTGGCTGGGGGACATCCAGCTTGAACCCATTACCACTTGATATCTGGGCCATTCTGTCAACTGGAGGGTGCCATGAGTGTGAAGGCTTTTAAGTCAGATGGCCCAAATGGTTACAGAGCAAAGCTTTAAATACCTAAACAAAGGAAAAACATTAGAATAAGTAACAAGAGGTGGTCAAACAGGTTCAAATTAAACAGTAAGTCATTCAGAACATTATTTTTCTTAATAATACTCAAGCATTTTAGGCTCCCCATATCACTGCAACAGCTTAGGATATCTAAATTGATGAAGATACAATCAGTATCAAATATTATTTGCCGTCCAGTAGCATATCTCATATGTCAATGCATTATGAGTATTACTGTCAATATAAACTAGCTCTTACTGCTGGACCAAAAAACAATGGTCATTGCAATGAGACTGAAGTGATACAGGACTTTCAACACACTCTCTGCAACAGCTCATAGAGGGGAAAAAAGCTTGTTTACATATACATGGGTACCACATTTATAAGTGCTTCACTTTATTATGTGCCACCCACACATACAGGTATAACCTGCTCTTCCTCCTGAAGCAAAGCTCAACTTGTTCACTCTGCTCATCTGTTACATGGCAGTTCTATATCGAAGGCTTCCTGAGGCCTTGTTGCTATAACCATGGTTCGATTGCTTATTGACTTGCCATTTGTCACATATGCACACAGCCAATAATTACTTATACTTGTTTTGGAGTCAAGGGCATGAATCAGGTCACACAAGTGGCACGGGTTCCATCAGCAGCATGTTCATAGTATTTAAATTGATTAGCTCTCTCACTCAAAGCAAGTTCGCTGCTTCTAAGTTGTTCACGATGACATTGCAAAGTGAATATTTTGGTTGTTTGATTAAGCAGCTGACCACTTAGCAAATCCCACAGTGATGTAATCAAACTGCTACCCAAAGTCATTGGCAAATAATGGCATCTTCCCTTCGTGATAATCCAAAATTATTTATGGTTATCCTGCAACAGGAATGGATTTAGGCAACCCATCTATATAATAAGAAAAAGCATTGCTCCAAAGAGTGTTCTGTGGCCCTTAAAATGACACAGTGCCTTGTTCAAAGCAACCATTCATTGAGTGATCACAGCCCCAGGGTTGAGTGAGTTCCTTCTCTCCCCAGGCGTCACCGGCCTCTCCTGAGCTTCCCCTCCCATTGTGGTGAAGGCAGGCTCTGCTGGGGCTCAGGCTAGCCTAGCACTATTGTGCAGCTGAGGAATTTGGCATGCTAAGCAGCCCGACGGGTCTCTCTCTTACTCTGTTAGCATTATGTTAGCACCATGGCCCAAGATTGTCTTATCAGCTGTGCTAACACCACAAGACAGTGACAATGTGGCTACATTCATTAGGCATTTGTCTGGAAGAGCTTTGTATCAATCTCTTCCAGGAAAACTGATTCAGGGAAACCAAATGCCATCATATTTTGGTGTCTGGTGTCACTGATGGATTAAATCTCTGCAGAAATGTCACATGCTCTGACCAAAGTAGTTCATCCATATATTATTGATTTTGCACACAGTAAGAATGCACAGTCTAACAGACTAAAGCTTAGTGGTTAATGTTGCCATTCCATAAGGTCAAAGCCCGTTCACTGACCAGTGTCTGAGCCAGACACTGGTCCTGATTTCTGTATCTAAACACTGGTTCTATATGGGGAACCACAGAATGTGATTTAAGCTCATAAGCATTTGTTCAGTTTGTCTTTACTGTTTTGCACTGCAGATCACTCCAGATTGGACAGATGAAGCCAACATAGTACAAGACAGTACAGGCACAGCTGAGAAATCTATTTTAACACAATGTGAGCCACACACAGATCACCAAAAGATCCTGAATCAAGATCACCATATTGCTTAAGTCCATACTGGCCACAGGGGACTAAAAAAAGAAGAAATACCCACTTATGGAGAAAAGCCAGCTGTAGCAAAGACAAAGAGTACAAACTCTGATCAGCTGCACCGTAAGAGAGAATGGCAGAGAACTTACCAGTAGAAGCCTATTTCAACATCTGAGTATAGCATTAGCACTGTGGTAAAAGTTGTGAAAAAGATTTAAGTACAGAGATCATGACAACAAATGAGACAGGGCGTCATTGACTTGATGGTTTGACAAAACCACCATCATGCTTTTAACTCCTTAAGATACAGTTGCTTTTTTATTTTAATCTAACTGCTATGTAGCTTTAAGGTTGTAACAACATTTTACCCTAATCTGACAGGCAGTATTGCATATTTTTATCACTATTAATAAATATTTTAGAATAGTATTTTATACACATTTACTCATCGAACAATTGTATCTTGCAGCTTCTGAATCTTTGCAATCCTTAGTAAACACTGGAATAAAGATGTGTTGGTTTGAATAATGTGAGGCTACACAGCATAGTACACCAAAATTCTTCTTCATAGTCTGAATTTAGGATTTGATCTCATGACAGTAGAGAGTTTTGCTTCCAGTAGTTTTACAAAAGTGCAGATGTTGGCAATACACACCACAGCTGATCAAAGTACAAGACAACCTCTTTAAGGAGGAAAATAAGTAACCAGTTCAAGTTCAGAGATGTGTAGGGTATGTTGAGTTGTTTATAGAAAGGGAACAATACAGTACCCTCTCTGCACCGACTATCTACTACCGAGGCTCATCTGTGCAAAACATTAAGTCTATAAAAAGAAACAAAAACAAAACCTGACAGAGCCATTTTGGAGCACTGTGGAAAGCTCAAATCCCCGATGTCCTCCAGCTGGCAAGAATCCCACAACAAATCATATGGTGGTGAAGCTCTGGTTTACTCTGCATTTGCATTAATACATTCATGCAAACCTAGAAAAACTACAGATTTCTTACTCTCCCTTTGTGTGCACGACAATCGGACACCGGACTGAACATCTGATGAGTTGGTCGTTTGGATCTCCCGGATTGTTGTCATCTAACTCAGCATTTCATTGTATATTGTGGTACAATATAATGTCCATCTGTTCGTTTTAATGAGCTAAAATGTTCAACTTTTATTCCGACTTGCACCACAGCATGTCATCAGATGCCAGGTGTGCATAGTTAGCGGCAAGACGTCGCTTTATCACGTAGCATTTTGAAAAGATAGTCAACAGACGTAAATACGATGTGTTTGTCTCGGTAACACAAAGTGAAAGTAACGCTCCAGTTACAATTACATCGCACAGTTTACTTTTGCCTTAAAAGACTTAACAACTGACGAGTGGTTTTTGTAAACAAAGCGTACTGCTATGCTAACCGGTCGGCTGATGCTCACCTGACAGCGACTGATGCGTTGTGTATTGTCAATAAACACTCGCTTTTCTCACGCTGTACGCCTCTCAAAACAGGAGCTAGCTGTGTTTTAGTGAGAGACAACACACTCTCAACAGATTATATGGAGAGAGACTATCAAACGAAGCCGGCCGGTCCAACCAAAAGTCACTTGTTGATACTTTTGAGAGCGGTTAGTCGGAACTTTAACTTTGTTGGATGCTAAGTTTAGCCGCTAAACCCAATAAAGCTGCTACAGAACAGACAAACACGTCGCCCGCAGACACACGAACACGACGGAGTTTAGCTCAACGACGACAACTTACACGACTGCTCCGTACTTTTTTTGGGGGGGGGCACTGAATTAACAATTTAAAAGTATCCAGGCAACTGCTTCGCTCCTGCCAACTGCCCACAATGAGGAAGAAGTGAAGGTTTGGCCACACGGAAACAACCGGGTACATTGGAACTGAGGAATTCAAGGCGAGAACTAGCTTAGACTTTACACCCGGATATTTACTGTAAAGAGGTTAAATTCTCACCTTTCAGCGGTACGGTGTTTGGAGCCATTTTTCCTGCAGCTGCATTTTTTCCATCCACTTGCACAGAGGGGACGTCAGTTCCTGTTGAGGTGGTTGGATGGAGGTTTGCCTGGACACGGTTGGATAGAGTTTCTTGCCAGGCTGGGTCACTTTACTGAGGCTGGAGCAGCTCAACAGCGCCATGGTGTGGTCCACGGCGGTTAGTGTCCACAGGAAAAAAATGACATCAATCCTGGAGGGACGTAATAAGGGACGTACGTAATTTGCGTGATCAGTGGTGGAACAAGTATCGTCTTTTACTTACAAAGACATACCTTATTCACAGTCTGTAAATACATTTAGTGATTACAAAGAAAAATTGCATGTGTGTTCTCTGTAATATGTGTAATTTTTTAGAGTAGAGTTAAAGTTGTCCCCAGACTTTGACCTGGGACTTTCCCACCAGAGTCTGTCTGGACTCCTACCATCACATATGGCCTGCATCACACTTTCCAAGAATGACATAACAAAGGTTAAATTAATCTATAATTTGTAGAATAATACATGAAATAGAACAGCTGGCATTATGAAGAGTATGAAACCAACCCACACCACAATGCTGTGTTACGTGTATGTAGACAGATGTGATTAAGAAAACAGTTACACAGTTTTCATATACATCATATAGACATAGCAGATTAGTACCCAGTTAATGTAATGATGGTGTGAAAACAGGTCTGAACATATTTTGTGTATAACCATGCAGGTATTCACACATATACGATACGATACGAATTACTTTATTAATCCCCAAAGAGAAATTCATTTGTCTGTCAGCTCATCACCATTTGCAGAAGAATCAAAAAAGCCTGATGGCTAAAGGTACAAAGGATCTTCTATATTTCTCCATCCTGCAGCAAAGAGAGAGGATTCGTCCACCACCACTGCTTTCCTGGTCCATCAAGGTGTCATGAAGTGGATGATCCAAACCATCCAGAATGAACTCCACCACCACATCCCTCAGTGAATCCATCAGGGAAACATGATTGAAGTCTCCTGATATCATTAAAAGTGCCTCAGGATGTTTAGTCTGTATCCTAGCAACGACTTCATGGAGAACTTCAGCAAGTATTGTTATGATTTGAAAAATGTCTACTTTCTGAGTCTTCACCAACATCTCCAGCTCTTCATCACTCTTGTTGGGCAGAGAGTTGATATTTCCCATGATGACTGACAACAGAAAGGACCAATAGTACATCTCCACTTCCAAACCTTCATCTTTGCACCAACAGCACAGCAACCATGAAAACACCTCTACATCTCAGCTGGAACAGGAACAGGGTGGCATCTGCTCCATTTTCAATGAAAGGAGCTCCTCTCCTGAAGAATCTCCTCTCCCCACAGAAGCATCCATCAGTAGTTGACAAAATACGACAAAAACACAACAAAAATAAAGCAATGGATGAGTAAACACCTTATCCATAACACCTTAATGGATCAAAGAAGCAGCAGTGGTGGACGGCTCCTCTCTCTTCATACCAGGACAGAGAGATACAGAAGATCTTTTATACCCACAGCCATCAGACTTTTTAATTCTTCTGCAAATGGTAGATGAGCTGACAGACAAATGAATTTCCCTTTGGGATTAATAAAGTAATTCTATTCTATTCTATTCTACTCTAAAAACAGGAGTTTTTGAAAGCAGGAGTTTTTACTTCAATCTTAAACATTTGATTGAACATTGATATGAGTGCTGCTGGTTAAATTAAAGATTGCAATATTTTCTCTGCTGTCAGTACAAACATTTGATTAAGAGTTTATTTGGTACATGTGGCTTCAGTAGTCTAACCCAATTCATCTTACCAACAAGTTCTAATCATCAGTATGTTTTCAAACACTTTCAGGGAGGTGCTGATTTAATATTAAGGGAGGCTACAGTTTATGGCGCTGAGAAATACCCACATGTGTTTTTAGACGGTTAGGGTAACAACATACAATAAAAAAAAATAGTGGTATAAAGCCACGCTGTCCAATAAAAGCCAATAAGAACACCTCCATAAAACAATTTCAACATAAAGTGAACAATGAAATATTCAAATAAACGTTATATACTATTATAAATATTCACCTCAGTAGGATTTACAGTAGCTCTGTCGTACGTGTTCAGCCAGGTGAACTGGCTGATAAACTGCTAACAGTGTGTGTGTTGTACGAAATACGAATGGCAGCTCTATAATTATGCGACATTCAGGTCTAAATGCACAATTCACACATTTCAGAATACATTTTAATCCACGAGTACACTGAATAATGTTGTTCTCTCTTACGCCAAACGTTAACTCCGCCCTCGCCGGGGGTTGACTGAACGCCACGTACGGTTTGTCTCAACGCACCTTAAGCCACGGGGCTGACTGTTTGATTACACTTTGATTGACACGTCAACTGGCCAATCGGCTCTCAACGCGACTCTTTTACAAAGAAAGTACACTTTTTCTGCCCAATACAACGCGGCGGAGGCGGGGCGTTGCCATGGTGAACACAGCCTTTTTTTTCTCTGTAGGTTGTAGCCATAGAGCCTTGTAGAGCCTTGTATTAGTGGATGACAGGATATAAACAAGCTCCAGCAAAGCTCAGGCACTTGGAGGAAAACTGACCAGACCCAGCGCTGTAAAGAGTGAGCAGGAGCTGGATGTAAGTGCCCTTTTACAAACAAGTGGTGTTTTACATGGACTGTGTTTATTATTGGAATTTATTCTGAACATTAAGGCTTGTTTTGTAGCTTTTCTACACCTGTGGGATAATGAATTAGCTGCCATCCCCAGTGTAAACAACGTGTTGTGTGAACGACACCGTTTAGCTGCTGTGTTGGTCAAGAATCAGAAGTTGCAGGGCTCAGGCTGCTGGGCTCTGGCAGTGAGCCTGGGCTGTCTTTACCAACTGAACATGTGTTAAACACTCCTTCGCCTGTACACGAGGTGCTTTTCAGATGAAGAGTAACTTTACTAACCCACCGTGTCTCCAGGTGAAGTTGTGCTTTTGCAGTGATTGAGACTGAGGAGGTGTAGTGTGTAAAGGTAAACCACACTCTTGTTCTGACACAAGACCTCAACAATTTCAGTGTAACTAGAAACCTCTGGGAAAGAAGTACCATCCTCATGTATCACCATACACAAAGAATTACTGCTGTTGTTGTTGTTGTTTTTCACTTGTTATTTCCTGCTGTGGACCAGATGGTGAGGGGTAAAGCACTGGCCCGTTGTGGGCTGGTTCTGCTGAGTCTGTGGCTTTGTATCCAGTCCGTACCCATCAGTGTGGACAAGACCAAAGAAAAGCCTCAAGAGGAGGATCTGGGACCACCAGAGAGTGCTGTGAGTCACATGAACAACGTTATATACAGATATCTCATTTAAATCTGAGTCATATCACTAATTACACCCAGGAACTCTCAGGAGGGGGCGTTTGGGCTTATATTTCCTCAGACAAAGCCACTTCACTTGTATGTAGGTAAAAGACAGGGACGTTTAGTTTGTGTGTTCAAAGATATCAGCAATATGAGTTAATGACCCTAATTCATGTTTGACATGTGCTGTGGTTTAAACCTCAGGAAACTGGGCTGCACTATGACCGCTACCTCAGGGAAGTCATCGAATACCTTGAGAAGGACCCCCACTTTAAAGAAAAGCTCAAAAACGCGAACATGGATGACATCAAGGTACATCTGCACACTCACTGAAAAGCCAGTGATTTTGTAACCCTATTAGTGACATGAGCAGTTTGTACTGAGCTGGGGCATGTTGATTTTGGGTTTGCAGCAAGGGAAACTTTCCAAAGAGCTGGACTTTGTCCACCACAATTTTCGGACAAAGTTAGACGAGCTGAAGAGGGAGGAGATGAGCAGGCTGCGGATGCTCATCAAAGCTAAAAATGACATCCAGGGAGGGAATGGTAAGTGTCCTGCATACATTTCTGATGTGTTACTTACAGACTTGTACTTATTGACATTGCACAAGAAGCTAAAAGCCTAGAGTCATTGTCTAATGCAGCCTAATGTGGCTCTGAGAAACAGGAAAATGATGCAATATGCTGACTCCCACAGCTGACAGTGACTTCTCCTGGCCACTGGGAACTGCTGAATGAAATATTGTATGAAAGCAGAGTAAAAATTCATCATTATTAATTAGTGTATTTAGAGACCTGAAGAACAGGATGTGACTAACACTATTAAAAAAAATGAACCATCAAAGACAGCATGACGAGATCAAGAATTTGGACAGAATGTGTCGAAACACTTCAGAGAATGTGTCAGATAAAGAACAAAGAATCCATCATGCTTAGACAGCATAAAATTCATACACTTACTGACCTCAGCCCCTTCCCAGGGTAAATTTGATCAGAAGCTTAAGCAAACAAAGCCTGTACTTGTTTCTGACTGTGTGCCAGTGCACTAAAGAACTGCTGAAGCACAAAATGTGTTTGGAAAACACACGGAGAAGGACAGCCAACATGTCAGCTTACGGACTATCACAGTTGCTCGGTGTGAGGTTTTTGTGTGTGCTGTCTTAAGTAAGTTAAAGATCTGATTCACCTTTTAAAACACTGGACCAAGATGCTTTACAGTTCAATAAAACCTCTGATTGTTCTAAACCCTTCCAGGCCGGCTGCTGGACCACCAGGCCCTGCTGAGACAGTTTGAGCACCTGAACCACATGAACCCAGAAACTTTTGAGGTGGAAGATCTGGACCGCCTCATCAAATCGGTACAGACAGATGTACATTAGTTCAAAAAACACTAAGTACATCTTTGCTATAGTAAATCTGACTATGAAAAGTTTTTTACACAGCAGTTTGACTTGTGGTCCGTACAGTCCTCAGAGTACTTTATTACTGTTAGTACGTGATCTCAGAGGCACAAGTCTACACTCAACACAGTTTTCATTTCATATTTCTAATGACCATGTTCCTCTTCTGTAACTGCATTGCAGTCAAACATATAATCACACTAAAGCTTGGCTCATATTTTTGTATAATTAGCTTAAAGGACAATTACATGTGTCAAACCGCTGAGTTGTGTTTCTTGGGACTGCTTGCATACTGTCCAACCCATTTTGATTCTAGATTCAATAACTTACGAATACGAATACGAATTACTTTATTAATCCCAAAGGGAAATTCATTTGTCTGTCAGCTCAGAATTAAAAAGCCTGATGGCTGTGGGTATAAAAGATGTTCTGTATCTCCCTGGCCTTGGAAGCAGTTGCAGATATACGTGCTTGTTGGAGCTCCCCAGATGTTAATTCACTGGTGAGAACAATGTGTTCATATGAATTCAGGAAGGGGAAGTTAACTTCCTGGATTTGCACATCTTGCTGCTTTTACAGTGGAGATTACAGTCAACTGTATGTAAATCCTGGCATTATTTTTTTCCATCCACAGCGATCTGCAGGTACAGATGGAATGTCTGTGTGCATGTCTGTGATTGACCCAGCATTCTTTGAAGCTAAAATTCCAGTTTGCTTTAAACTTCATGGTTTGGCTCTGACAGTACCTCACAAGCTGGATAGAATCAATTTCCACACTGTACAATCCAGGTATTAACTCGCCTCCTCACCTTTTTGTTTTCATCGGTAGGCGACCAAAGACCTGGAGAATTTTGACAAAGACCGCCACGATGAGTTCAAGAGATACGAGATGATGAAGGAGCATGATAGGAGGGAACGTCTGAAGAAGATGAACGAGGAGGACCGCGTGAAGGAGGAGCAGCATTATGAGGAGTTGAGGAAGAAACACGCTGACCATCCCAAAGTTAACCACCCTGTAAGTCTCCTGCTGGGCTGACATCAACTAGAAATATCAGCAGAGGTTGCAGTTCAGAAGTAACACTAGTTATTTTCTTGTTATAATCTGACTTCTTAGTCGGAGAACATTGTTTAGAAAACCTGATAGGATTTTGTTGAGCAAAATTAAAAATGCAGATGTGAATGGAGGGATTAACAAAAGGCATACCAGGAAATAAAGATGCAAACTGCTACAAAAATGCAACATTTCAGAGGGGAGACTTTGTGAAGCAGGCTGTTGGGTGGCAAAAATGAAAATTAATTTATGCCAATCCTGGTGTGTGGGTGTGTGCGTGTGTGTGTGTGTGCAGGGCAGTGAGGACCAGCTGAAGGAGGTGTGGCAGGAGGCAGACGGTTTGGACCCAGATTACTTTGATCCCAGGACATTTTTTAAAATGCATGGTAACCACTGACACAATATTTCCTTCTAAAGAGCCAAACATATCTGTAATAGAATATCAAAGATTTGCACTGTTTTCTCTTTAAAATGTGACTGATTCTGAATCTTGTATTTGATGTGTGATTATATAAAGACTTAGTCAGGAAGTCTACGATTATCAAAAAGGGACATTTGTTGACCCCAGTTATGTGTTTTGTGTTGCAGACAGTAATGGAGATGGTTTCTTTGATGAGACAGAGCTTGAAGCTCTTTTCACTAAAGAGGTATTTATGTTCATCAGTAACTGGCCTCGCTCTGCATATGTTATGTAAATGAAGGTGTAATTGCATGTGTGCGTGTTTTCAAGCTGGAGAAAGTGTACAATCCTGAAAACGAAGAGGATGATATGGTTGAGATGGAGGAGGAGAGGCTGCGAATGAGAGAGCATGTCATGAATGAGGTGAGTCAGCGCTGTGAGCTAATATGGAGGTTTCCTCATGTTCTTGATATTAGATTAGAGTAGATAGACTTCATTGTCCATCGTAGTGGAAATTTGTCTTCGGCCTCTCCAAGACAACGATGCACAAAACAGATCATGACACTCCACAACATACACATAAAAACAAGAAAGAAAATGGTATGTTGTGCAAATAGGCATAAACAACAACAGTAACAGGTACTACAGCCCTCTGAGGGTCACATCATGTCATGTTCAGAGCTTGTATGGCCTGTGGAATGAAAGATTTCTTAAAAATGTTCCAGCTTATCTTCAGAACTCTGAATCTACATCCGGATGGAAGCAGTTCAAACTCTGAGTTTAATGGATGTGAAGCGTCCTCAGATACTTGTCTGGCCTTCCTGACAACTGCGGTGTTGAGCAGCTCACTGAGTTGACGTTGTTGCTTACCGACCGGCTTCCTTGCAATATTTACTATCGAGGAAAGCTTGTTTTTTTGCTCCACCTTCAGGTTGCCATACCAAGCAGCTATATTAAACTGCAAAATACTTTTAACAAGACCCCTGTACGTCATTTCCAGTATATGTCTACTTACACCAAAGCTCTTCAGTTTCCTAATTAAGAACAGTCGCTGGTTTGCTCTCTTAAAGACACTTTCTGAGTGCCCACTGAAGCTCAAGGTGTGATCAATGATTGTGCCCAGATACTTAAAAATGATCCAGGACCTCCACAGTTTGGTTGTTGAGAACAACAGGGGTAACATTAGTAACTCCCTTTGTTTGTATTATAAGTTGTTTTGTTTGGGCCATGTTCATTTCCAGATAACTTGACCGGCACCAGTCTGCAATACAGAGTAATGACCAGGCCTGTTCATGATAAAGACATTTCATTGGAATTATTGGCTATTCGATGCTCAGAACACACTGGAGCTGTGTGTGTGTGTGTTGTATCAAACATGTAGCACTCCCCATACACCCATTGTCCTATTTGCACAGGGTCACAGTGGGCTGGAGCCAATCCCAGCTGACACAGTGTGATATAGAGACCATAACACACATACATTCATGTCTACAGGCAATTGAGAGTCTCCAAACATTTTTTTGTAAGCGCCAGATCACAGTGGAAAAGACATTATACGTGCACCAGTCAGTCATTAAAACAGTGACATCTGTGAGTCAAGCAATGAAACTGTGGAAAATGATGGAAACTACAGATTTAGTTTCAAATCAAACTACTAATACTTCAGTATGAACTCTTGAAAAAAGACAATAAAAGCTTCCTGTCTTGATGTTAAGGTGGACACCAATAAAGACAGACTTGTCTCACTGAGTGAGTTCATGGCGGCCACGAAGAAGGAAGAGTTCTTTGAGAAGGACGAGTGGGAGGTAAGAGTGGACAGGTGCTTTTTGGTATCCATGTCTGTGTTATATCCTGTTCTTTTGTAAAAATCATTTCGTCTGACCATTCCCTACCCCTCGCACCACTCCTGCCTTCACAGACTTTAGATCAGAACCCCCTCTACACCGAGGAGGAGCTGAAGGAGTATGAACAGCACCTGGCAAACGAGGAGAACACCATCAACCAGAAGTCGGTCGAGCTGCAGAAACAGAGAGAGGAGCTGGAAAGGAAACAAGAAGAACTTAATGCTCAAAGAGCAGGGCTACAGCAGGTGAACTACAGACTCCCACAGTTATTATGCTGCTGAAATATGATCAGTAGTCATAGTAGTAGTCACATAGGAGCTTTTGCTCACTGATTTTGATCATTTCTCATTGTTGGCATAATGTGTTGACATGTGAAAGATTTAGTGTTACATCAGTGGTGAGCAGCACCTACACCACATTGTATTGTGTTCAGCCAGCACTGACAAGCTACAAAATATTCAAGTTAATAACCTGAGCAGTGATGTGATAACATTTTCTGTCCTTCTCTCTGCTCAGGCTGTAGAAGAAATGGAAAAGTTAAAAGCCCAAAACGCAAAAGCTGAGGTCCAACGTAAGTAGCAAATCACAATGATTGTTGTCAAAGGCAGAGGTTCCCAAATGTTTTAACCTGCGACTGGTGAGCCCCACTATCCCTGGAAGTGACTGAAACATCCAAAAAACATGCGCACAGGGCACACGCACTAAAAGGCACATCCAAACCAGGTCATAACGACAACACAAAAGAACAGAACAGCCTCACAACAAGGACATGATATTATATAAAGCACTTTACTCTAAGATGACAGCAGAATACCTCAGTCAAAGTAATGTCTGTAAACTGTAGTACTGGGTAAACATTGTTGCTGTGCAAATTTACATTTAGGGAATTACTCTGTTTTAGTGTTTATCTCACCTAATGAGATGGGTGGGCACTATGCATGGAACACAGCAAGTCCACTCTGGGTTTAATTTTGGAGATGACCACTCAGAGATCATTCCCCATGTTGCCCATGACACCATCAGGAAGCATCTAAATGTGAGGAGGAAAATCTATTTGCATGGTTTTATTTTAATTTTAACTACTACTTTTCACCTTTTTTACAAATATGTCTAAAATGCAGTATTTCTAATAACAGTTACATTTTGTTTGCTTTCTGGAAATCACCTCAGAACCCGCCCCCCCACTTTGGGTGCTTTCAGACCGACATGGTTCTGGTTCTGGCTCTGGTTCCATTCTGGAGTCTCAGAACCTTGGTCCTTTCTGTTGAACCAGCCTGCGTTCACACTAGTTTAAGTGGAACCTACGTTGACATATGTTACTCTGCATTACTCAGGAGGAAACAAACACAACAGTGGCAACATTATTGCATTTTTGGTGTCTCAGTAACCTCTTGAAATTGTCTTCTTGAAATTCTGTCGATGCCCAAATCGCCACCCAACATTTAGTTTCCTCAGCAGACCACTGCAAATTATTATTCTCCAGGTTGTCAGTGGCTGCCTTCTTCTCCTTCCTGGGATCTGCAGCCTAGAATACAACACGCCCACTGATGATTTCACGGTTCCCAGGAAAGAACCAACTATTTCTTGGTTCCTTTGAGAACCAACTTTTCACGTTCTGAACCTGTTATTTTTTTCAGTCTGAACACGCCGGCCGGTTCAAAATTGCATTCAGGAACTGGAACCGGCACAGAGCCCTGCCAGTGTTATAGCCTTATTTGGGAACCTCTGTTCTAAGTCCTGAGGTGAACCAAGAGGGGTTCACTTTATCTGCAGCCTGAGTGCTTTACTATATGTATACCATGACTCTCCTGTAGGTGAAGGTGAACCAACATCAGTCATACCAGGAAACAATCAACCACTGCAAGATGTACCAGTGCCAGGACACTCTTAGCAGGCCTCACCACTCTGCATAGTGTGTGTGCATGTAAGTGTGTGTGTGTTTTGCAATGATTACTTTTTTTTTTTTTTTTGTTAATCGAACGCCACTTGACAAAAAATATTTTAAGTATTAAGAGCACAAAAGAAAATCTGATTTCAGGCTTCAGATTTAGTGCCGTCATGCCATTCCCCTTCATTTGGCTGTATAAACCAAACTTAAAACGTGGACCCGGTCCAGTTTTCTGTGTGGACAATCGACCCTTTTGTTTTTCCTCATTTTGACATTTCATCACAACGAGGACTCTGTTCTCCATGGGAAGTGCTTTGGGCTGGAATGGGAGGGCTTTTGGCCCAATCTATGTCTGCTCTGTTTAGTGTGCACTGTAGTTCTTTGTCACTGGTACCCTCTCTTATTTCTGAAATTATTTATTTTTCTCAGGTGAAGAGAGCCTATTATTTAAAAAGAGAATATTATGAATGTAGCTGTAGCATTTATGGCAAATGAATGAAATGGTCACATCTGAAAAGTTGAAGTTTTTCTTGTGATAATACTGTAGCATTTCATTTTCTTCAAAGTTAATTTTTTTAATCGATTTTTTTTTTTTTTGAGACTCTCCTTGCATTATGGTGAAATTCAGCTGTGATACTGTATATCCATGCGTCAATATTTCTGGAGGTTTTTTAAAGGAGCCATCATTTTCTTATCAGCTTTTTCAATGCAGTTCAATGCACACAATGCTAAAAATATATATAGATAAGATATACTGTCTACATTCCTTCAGTAGAGTTATCTAGTGGTTGATGATTGAAGAGTATATTTAATTTACAAATAATTACATATATTTAAATCTTAATTTAATAATATAATTGTTAATGTGACTGTATGGATTCTAAAGAGGCCATTTGTTTACACAGTGTGTGTGTGTGTGTGTGTGTGTGTGGGCACGCGTGTGTATCTGAATCTGCCATTTTTCATGCTAGAATAATTTATTCTTTTCACCACATTTGACAAAAATGACTTGAAATTTAAGCCACATGGTTGAGAACAGATTTCAATCGTGATCTTAAAATAATGCAACAGGTATGAGATGAAACAAGGACTCACTGATAAATCTTTTGAGAAAAAGCTATTTTTATCTCTCCCTTTAAAAAACACTCACATCTGCCTGCAAGGTTGGCATCTGTGGACCCCAGTTAACCTGCTGCAGGTGTGTTTTTATTTATTTTTCTATGTTCCTTTAATCAGGCAGTTACATACTGTGGAACTAATTCATGGAACCGTTGTACAACGTTTGAATGTGACCAATAAAGTGAGTGAGCTTGCAGTTTGCCTCCTTCTGTACTTACACACACACACAATTAGAAAGGTAAAAACATAATGGGATCCTTTGACACAATGACAAGTATATGATCAGAACTCCAGGGCAGACATTCAGGTTTGTCCGTACGACTCACTGAAACGCTCACTGAGGTAGTCCTCTACTGTGACCGGAGGGTATTTGTTGGAGCCGTCGTAGCAGGTGATCAGAGCCTTATCATCAGGCTGGGCGAAGAAGGCCAGGGACTGACGTGTGCTGGAGTCTCCAGAAGGGGCCAGCAAAACCCTATGGCGCTGAGGAGCAAGGAGCAGCAGCAGTGAGAGACTGCTTTCCCAGTATACAGTACATACATGTTATACCATAATCACCTCTGTTACATGTCTACGGTATCTTTTATATACATGGGGTTTGGAATGTGACCATATAATACAGAATACATTATAAACAATATGACTGGAATTCATGGCAGTTTTAGATTTAACTGTCCAAAATGAAAAATGTCAGCCACTCTTCCAGCCGTACCATTCCATTTAAATTATTGACTAGTGAGTGGTATAATTATCTGTGTTTGGGCTGAAATCTAAAATTAAGGCTTGGGGAGACTTAGTATTGTGAAAACATGTTCAATTGTTCAGCCTCACACTGACACTATTGTCATTCCTCATGAGCTTCTCGTGACAAAAGGAGACAATGGGTCCTTCCAATCCTGCTTATAGATGTAACTCAAATCTGAAAAAAATACTCCAAACCCACCACTGAGACAAACTGATCGCTGGTCCAGCGCTGCATCAGGTCAGCGATGTTGATGAGGACAGTTCCTGGGATGCTGGGAGCACAGATGAACTCACCTGCCCGGTTGCGGACCTGAACATTAAGGCCGATGACATGTGTGGAGATTTGTCAAACACTTTAAGAAGAGGTGGCGTTGTGAGTGTTTTTACCTGCAGCCCTTCAGAGCTCTGGAACAGCAGCGTGATGCTGCCGTAGTCTGAATGCTCTCCGCACCGCAGCTGACCCTCCTTCACTTTCTCACTGCTCACTGGTGGGTAATACAGAGACCGCAGCGTGGAGCCATTCTCATCAGCTGCAGGAGACAATGCAACACTGCTCAGGTTCACCGGGTACTTTATACTGGGCAAAAAGCTACATTGAAAGTGTATGATGATATGGTAAAGTGCAAGGTTTAGACCCTGGGGAAATAACAAACTGGTTTGTTTTGTCTGAAATGTTCCTAAAAAGTATGTAATGAAAGCCATATGTGGATCATTGTTTCAATGTTTTCACATTTATGTGAATGAGTCTTGGTCAAAAACTGTAAACATCCAGAGTAAAAGTTTAGCTGATAACTCATTTTTATGGCTCAAAAATAAAATCCAAAATATATATGAAATTCCTCCTGAATACATCATTCAGTCTCAATCTAAATGACAGAACTGTTTGATGCTGACTTCCTTTACTGCGCATAGTCAAAGTCAGAACTGAGTGAAAGAACTGTACACAAGAGTTGTTTCAGGAAGGTTTGTATGACTAAATCAGCAGGGAAATAGTGCCCTCTAGACTAAATCCCATGGTCCCACCTGTCCTCATCAGCTGTCTTTGGGACACTCAGGTTTGAGGTGATCACAGTACAGTGACAGCAGTGAGTGTGTGGATCTATGCGTACTTCCTATTAACTGGTGTGCACCCAGGAACACCTGTGGGTCCAGACCCAGGCTGTGGGCCATGACCCTCAGCACCCGCAGACTCAGCTCTTTGCACTTCTGGAAGAAAGATGTCTGGATCTCCTGGAACCTTGGTACAGCATCTGATGACGGCCATTTCTACAACAGAAACAAAAGGCTTTAGAGAAATTAAAAGAAGCAATGGTCATTTTAATTTTGTCTCTTTATTGTATAGAAACATTTTGGTAGGCCTTAAATTTGGTACTAGTGCCTTTCTGTTGTACATGTAACAGAAATATCTTGTTACCTTTATACTGACACATGTATTGACTGTACTATACTGGTTCTGATAGAAAGGTCTCAGAATACACAGTGCATCACAGTTTGTTGTGTATTTGGCAGCAAAAGGGACCAACACAGTATCAGGCAGGTGGTGAGAATAATATGTCTGATCAGTGCATGTGTGATAGGGTAATACTGGCTGATGATATGTGCAGATCAATGAGCCAGCTGAGTACAACAGGACAACATCAAACTTTAGACTGACTGACTATGACCTCCTGAGCTGCTGTATAATAAAGCTGGATGTGTTACCTACACATCCTGAGTTACAGAGAGTGGTCCAAGTCTAAGTAAGAAACATTACTATGTCAGGGTGAAGTGAAGTAGTATTGAATGACTCCTTCAGGTCCCCTGGTCGACGTGGGTTCAACCTGAAAAGCAGTTGTGTGTATTTAAAACCAGCACACTGTGCAGAGAAGAAGAGTTGTGTTGACGTGCTCAGTCCGCACCTCTCCCTCTCCAGAGGCACCCAGCCGTGGTTAGGGCTGCTGGCGAAGCTTCTTCTGCTGAAGGCCACTTTCAGCTCATCAGGCTGCAGGAAGAACCTCTTAGATACGTCCATGACACGGTCCACCTATCATATCACATCACATCACATCACATCACATCACATCACATCACATCACACCACACCACACCACACCACACCACATCACATCACATCACTTTCACATCACATCACATCACATCACATCACATCACATCACATCACATCACATCACACCACACCACATCACATCACATCACATCACATCACATCACATCACATCACATCACATCACATCACATCACTTTCACATCACATCACATCACATC
>OMNW01034310.1:1997-23242 GCA_900303245.1 Selene dorsalis
GTCAAACATTTACAGTGATTACAAACAACACAATATATACATCATTTAAAACAATTACAACTAGAGATGCAGTGATCCGAGACCAAGGTCCTAAACTCTGGCAGAGAAGGAAGTGCTTCCAACCTCAAAGGTTTATACAAGCAGTAGGTTCAAACTTAAAATTACAATACTTTGGTTTTTGTTATTTGCTTGTTGAACTCCATCAAACCTTTACATTCAGTCTGCCTGTTTCAGCAGTATGATGGGCTGCAAAAGAATTAAAAACTGTTATAATTTACACAATGTGTGTTATTCATATAACAGAATGTGTAGCTGGAAAGGAAGAAGACAACATACCAAAGAGTTGAACTGTTGTCTGCAAATGGCCTGACTTAACCAGTAGATCAGGAAAAGGGCTAATAAGTTTTCGAGAACCAGCAGACTCATTATCAGTCCACCGACTCCTTTTCTCATCTAAGAACAAGTTAAAAGATACTTAGAAGTGAACACACATTTCATTTGTATTTCAGAGTGCAATTAGTGACTCAAAAAACAGTAATGGTGTTTTCTTTACGTCAAGATCTTGGTACCACGGCTGCACCACAAAAATTGTAGCACTGAGAGAGAAGGCTGCAATAGACCAGAAGAAGCTGAGGATGTTCAGAGAGAATGACAGCTTTGCCTGGAAAAAGACATTACATTGCACTGAGCTTATTTTTATTTCCATACAGACGTCCATGTGGATGAAATTGTAGTTAAAGAATTAACTTGGCTCAAAATCTCAATTAAAGATGAACCTACATGATGGTGTTTTCATGTTGCAAAGAAAATCTTTTTTTAAAGTTACTTACCACATGCATGTTTGGAAATGTCCCTGCAGCGTAGCACACTATACCAGAGACCACAAACTATATGGTAATGATAAAACCAAACAGTTATTTTACACATGAATATAATAAATAATACTGTGTCATGACAAAGAGGATGCAATAAGACGTATCACAAAAGTACGTATGCACAGATGCATGGTGTTTCTCCTCACACAGCGACAGTGCAAATGTAATTTGCTCAGTGCACTGCAATTTGACTTATTACTCATTCAAATTCATCCAATAATAATACAGAATATAAACCATTTTTTCTGGTTATTTCTATTATCTGAAACCCACTTACCAGAACAGAGGGCAGAGTGGGTATTAGGAATACCGTTTCAGGTATGATCAGACCAAGAATGCAAATAAACACACCAGCCATAACCTGGGCTGCCTTATGAAAACAGAGAGATAAATAACAAATAAACAAACAGAAGATGGTGTTTCAGAAAGCTGCAACTGTGTAAATTTATGCCAAAAAATAATTTGCATGGTGTTACGGATGTACAGGAAAGAAATCAACTTACTCCAGCAGATTTAGGTTTTCCCCTCACGACAAACACCTTGTAGGAATCTCTGAAGACACAGTGGAACTTCTCTGGCATCAGTGCACCTGATCCAGCGTCCCTGAGACTCCCAATGGGAATAGTGATGATCATCGATTCATTACACACAAACGTCTTCTTCATTCTCCTGTGAGCAGGATGAGCGCAAAAGACATTTTAAAGTTGTTTTGTGTCATAACAGATCTGTTGTTGAGGTTTCCGGAAACTTACCTTTTTATTTTTCTCCTCTTAACTTGATTCAGACGTGAAATTCTCTGCGTCGTCAGATAAGTGTGAAAAGGAAATAGCTTGGTTGTCTTTGTCTTTTTCTCAAGCTGTCAACCCAGCCCACCACTACGCTCACTCTTACACACACACACGCACACATACACACACATAGACATGCATACACACACTAATACAAAAAATACAAAATAGAAAAGAAAAACCCACAAAATGTTTGTGCACAGAGTAAATTATATTTAATTGTTTGTGTTGGCCCAGGGGCACCATAACATACAACTTGAGGGACAAACTTGATAACAGTGAAGAGGCCAGGCAGAGTGAGGAAGTCAAAGTGTGAGATGACCTCACATTTCAAAGTATGTGAAGGGAAGTGAAAATACTGAAGAACAACACGTTTGTGAGAGAAAGATACACAGGGTGAACTAGATACCGCTCAAACCAAAACTGGTAAGAATCCCATCTAAAATCTTCTGAATTCTAAATTGCAGTAAAATAAGTTTGTTGTACATATATTTGCTACAGAATATGAATTTGCATGTCTCTCTATATATGTATATATACAGGTTTTGTGCATGTATGTTATTTATATGTAAAAGACAACGTATGAGAATGTTTTCATAGTAAATTGAGTGATTATCATAGATTAAAATGGATTTCATTCTTTTTCATTTTGATCAATGAAACAAAACTCGCTCTGTATATTAAGTAACTATTCTGAACCAGTTCTGCACAATTCCAGCACCATATTCATGTTGTCCACTTGATTGATACATGTAAGGTGGATGAAAACGTGGGGAAAAAATGGTTTCAGCAGGTTATTAGCAGGTTACTGAAGCCTGTGTGTGATATTATCACACACAGGCTTCAGTTATGTTTTTTTAAGGCTATGCAGTATTAAAGGATTCACAGTACAAATGAAAGAATGCATTACTATTTTTTTTTAAAATCATTATCACGTGCTTTAGATCAGAGAAGCACCATGGCCTGTGCTGATCCTGACATGAATATCCATGGTGGTGAGGAAGAATATGAGGAGCCATCTGTTGTGGAACAACAGTACATGGCTACAGAGTTCCTTCCAGACGAAAAGGGGCCGCTGTATGACCTGATGCAGAAGCAGCCTGCTGTGTTGGGGGTAAGATTGTTTAAAAAGCTTATTCAGTGCAAATACATGGAAATTTATAAATGCAATCGCATGTAACAACCACGAAACAAGCCATACTAGTGTCCAGTGTGAGCCTCAGTCAAGAGTTTTCACATTGTTTCATATGTTTATTTGACCAGAGTGAGCTCCACAGAGTTTGCACTTGATGATGATGCATTTCAAATGTCTATATTTTATACATTTTTGACAAATGTAAATCTTTAAAATCTTATTTGTATGGTAAATGGACTGACTTTGCCCTGAAACACAAGCACACACACATTCACAAATTGATGGAAGACACATCCTGCTCTACAGGACATACATGGAGGTAGAGACTCATCCTCAGGCTGCACCAGAGCAGGATATTCAATGTTTAGCCCACACCATTATCCTATCATCACATCTGTGTAACTGTAGCTCCTCTTCTACAGTACATGTCTCTGAAAAGTTCCCCAGATCTTGCACAATTTCTGAGATTGACCTTGCAGTGTGTGCGTGATTTCTTTTTAACCATATGTAAAATATTCCTGACCCACTGCGACGGAATACTGATTACGTTATATCAGCCTTAGACTTAGTGTGCATGGGTGTGTTGCTGCGTAGTTTGTATGTTGTAGAAGGAACTAACACGATGGTGAACATTACTGCGTTGTCTATATTTTATCTTTAAAACCTTGAAGGACAAACATTGTTTCACCTTATTCCTCCATGTGGCTATATTATATATATATATACAAGATATTTTTTTATTTACAAGATAATTCATCCTTGGTACCACAAACAAATTAGACATGAGAGAGATTAAATAATTAAATTATCACATAGCTCTGATGGGCATCAACAACAGGAAATGTTTGTTTGTGCTAGAAATGCTGAAGTTCCTCAGATTGGTTTCTAACTACCACAGCAAATATTGTCTCTATTAAGAGAAAAACACATAAAATGACGGTCAAGAAATTACGCAACACCACGGATGATTAATTTAGAGCAGACGGAGACAGGGTAACAGGGGAAACAACATTTCTCATGAGACATCCTTTGAATTGATGAATATAAAAACATTTATCTTGTAATTATTTCCAAACCCAGAGTATTGATTATTGTAACACATTTACAGTAAGGACAGATACACTGACATGAAGCTTTGCACTGGTTTGTAAAACCATTTAAGAATGTACTCAGATCATGCATTTCTAAATCAAAGTTAAACATTAATTAATGCAAGAGTCACTATGATCATGTCCTCTTCTTAGTCTTCAATATAAATGTATTATTGTTGCATTGAGGCACTCGTCTATTTGCACTTGCATGCATGAATACATGTCAAACTATGTGACCTGCCACAAATGCCACAACAGCTCCAACCAAGCGTTGGCTGTTGCTCAACACCTTTGCACAATGTGTAAATATATCTCAGTTGTTTGCTCTCAAATAAAGGCAAGATGATAAACTCATTCCATGGTATTTACTGCAAATATGAATAAAATTGAGCTTTTTAAAAAAATTCATATTTGCCTCTGTTCCTCTGTCAGTCTCTGCAGATGGTGAGCGGCTTCCTCAGCGTTGGAGTGGGAGTTCTCTTTGCTTTAACCCAGAATATGGGAGACTCCCTTTTCACTCTGTTCAGACTTTCACCCCTGACTGGAGCACTTGTAAGTCTCAGCCCAATCAAGAAGCTAATTATAATAAATAAATAAATAAATAAATGCCTTGAGTAAAACAGATTAAACGATAAGGTCTTGAGTGCAACTTCAAGAAGTCCACTAACGTGAATATACACTGATGTTTTAAGTCAACTCTCCCCCTTTGCAGTTCTTCATTGCTGGGATTGTCTCTAGCCTGTTGCTCAAATGTCCATCATTACTGTCTGTAAGTAACACCTCAATAGAAGCCTGACACACAACACTTTACAACTGATGAAGGTAAATACAAACTTAAAGATTTCTGCATGGCCTCTGTTCCAGGTATCCTATGGGGTTAACTGCTGCTGTATTGCTGTGTCCCTGGTTGCTGCCTGTCTCATCAGCGTGGACCTGGCTCACTGGGGTACAATAAGGCCAACACATTACTGGGTAAGAGCATGTAAATATAACACCAAATAAAACATTACCAGTTAAGAGTTAAGAATTGTTTTGTAATAGATATTTAGTTGTATTTACTACCATGTAGTTCATGTATACTTGATGATCTTAATTTTCCTGACAGATGGAGATTCTGGTACTTTGTGTGTTGGGGCTTGAGGTTTCCCTCTCTGTGGTCCTCTGCTTCTGGTTCTCTAAAGAGAAACGCGCCAAGTCACCGTGATCAAGCTTTTGACAGTATTTGAGAGGAAATTTGAGAATGCTAAGTTTTAAAAGGTCTGTGTGTGTATAGAGAGCTAAGGCTATAAAGTAGTGTGTAAATTAAGTCAACCTCCACATCAGCGTTAACTTTTTTTTTCCTTTTTCTATAGAACATGTGTGGCTTTCAGCTGTGTCTTGATTGCCTGTGTTAGAGTTGAAACCCTTGCTTAGCAGCCTGGGCTGTGGTCTGTGTCTGATGTTTGACTGAGACTAATAACACATGAGCTTTGTGGTCAACGAATGTCAGTTTCTCTACTGTGAAGGAAACCCCACTCTCCATCCCCCTCGGCCTCTGCGTCTCTTCAACGGTAGTAGTGGGTCTCAGAGTGCAGCTCTGTCTATCTGCATGGTTCCCTGTGTGTGGTTTTACACTCAAGCTTTGTGTATCAGTGGAAATATCTGCTACTTCAGTCCCACTTTCAGCAGGGTTCACCAACAGAAGCGTTTTGTGAACAGTGTGTTAGAGGTTTAGCTTTTGTTTGCAAATAATGCGGATACACTTAATTTCATGCTCAACCGTGTTCAACATTAATGTGACAAAACGAATACAACAATATGTTTTAAACATTTTAATCATCTGTACAAACATGTCATAACATAGAACTGGCGACAGAAGAAGTATGAACGTACAACATTATCTGCATGGATCTGCCTGCTAGTTCTTTTTTTGTTTATTTTGTGAAATACATAATAAAAAAACTCATCTACAATATAAACAATGATTCATATCTAGGTCATCAAAACAATGTACAGGCTGCTGACGTACCATCATGACTGTGTGTGTTACGTGTCAAATTTCCAATGTACAATAAAAATCGTGATGAGCTCCATCCACTGAGTCAGTGGCCTCAGTGCTCCGACGACGACCTCGCCCTTTTTTCATCACCCTGTCCTGATAAACTGCAGCAGCGTCAAGTCGCATCAGTCTGAAGCCTTCACAGCTGTGAAGAAAGGAGGAAAGAACAGGAATTTTTTTTTTTTAGAAAATTTAATTACAGCACATTCAATACAAAGGCCGTCACTGAAGTGAAGGTCTACAGGTTTTTATTATATAGAAAATATCGTTACACTGCATCTATTTTGGAGATTATGCATATCAGAGATTGGCATCTTAGTTTCCTGGAAATATCAGAGTGAGGTCATATCATAGCTGTCATCTTGAAACTACTTTTTCAGAAAAACACGCTATGATCTCTTCCCCTGTTTGGCCAAAGTCACCAAAGTCAAGAACCTAGTGTACTCTCTTGAAGTCAAAACATGATCATAATTAGAGAGTAGTAAATTCTTTAAAATTAAAGTTGATCACACTTTTCTAACAGTCTCATGACAGATATCCATCTGTTAGGTATCTATAAGGTTGACTTTATGTATTATCATCATTATATTATTTCATGTTTGACTAGAACAATGTGGTACTTACACATGAAAAGACACAGTGGTACATTTTTACTTTCTTCACCAACTGGTGCTGGAAAAATGAGTAAGAAATGATTCTGTAGGTAAATTACAGCGGGGCAGATTTCAGATTTTCAGTTAGCGGTTAATTTGGAAAACTGTTATGAAAATAAACAATGCATAGGAGCAAATACGTTTTCTATTTAAGACTTATGTTATAATGTAATGTTACATTAATGTAATAATGTTTCTCCTTAGGGTCCACCTAGTTAAAAGTGTGCTGTACATTTAAAGCAACAACTGAAAGTGGGATATTAATTATATTAAAGTGCTATAGTGAAATTGTGTTTTATTGCCATTTAAGTCCTGCAACAATGAAGTTCTTACTTATTACTCATACTTTCAATTTGCTTAAATGTTACTACAAATGAAACCTTTTTATACTATATATATTATTTAGTTTAACACTCTTAATTTCACTGTGCATTTAGTGTTTAAACTTACTGTGATTATTTGCATCTGTCTAAAATTCATTCTTTGCCCATTAGATACAATTAAGTTTGAATTTGAACATTACAAACAAATGTAAATAACATGTTAAAAACACCAAACTCCACAGCAGCAACAACAAAAAAAAAACTTTCAACCCAAACTTAATTCCAAACCCACAAAATAAACATGCATGTTTAAAAATATATAAAACTGAGTGAGAACAAGTGATATTTCACGTCACAAATTTCACTCACATGCCACAAAAACAAAAAACGGATGCAGAGAGAGAGATGAGTAGGAGAAACCCGGTGAAGAGGCAGAAATTCACAAGAACAAACGCGCCGTTAAGACGAGCATCCTCTGAGGACACATGGCCATGCAGCACACAGTACAGGCACCAAAGCACATTTCCACACAGATTAGTATTCAGGACGGGCACCTCGCACTTGTTAATGAGGTTTGGGAAAGAAACAACACACATGTCCACTCTGGTGACGTCAGACTTACTTACTGGGCTAAAACCCCCCCAGCTCTGAGTCAGACCACAGTAGACAGGCCTACTGCTACATGAGAGGTCTTGCTCTGGCAAAAACAAAACAGCAAAGAGGTCGTGAGTCAAAGTGCTAAGTCTATCACTGCAAGTCTGATGTAAGTCTATCTTAAAATACACCAGATCACTTGAATTATTAGTTTCCCTGCCATGGTTACAGTTTGTTGTGGATTTTGTTTGTTGGACAGACCAGTCCTGTTGCCAGACTCACAAAAAGAAACAGGTTGTCATCTTAATTCATCTGCTGCACAAAACACTTTAGTTCTTGACTATCTTCAGTTGGACTGTGGTGAAAAGCAAGTTGAGATTTCTTTTTCAAAATAAAACAAAAAGGTGGACAAAAGGATCACATCTAGAAAACAACAACTGTTACAATGACATTTTATTTGAGAAATTTGTTAAACAATCTAAAAATCTAATTTTGGTCTATCAAGGCTCTTTCCCCTCTTATTGCTCTTTCTAAAACAATACTAGCAAGCCACAAATTACATGGGTCACTTTCCTATGTTTTGTTGCCTGGGGCTGCTGGTCAGCACAGGTGTTACTGATCACTATGTTACCACTGTGGTAACACTGGTCTTTTAGACCTAAGTTAGACTGGGGGTAAGGTTGTTCGCCTTTATTCTTGTGAAATGGTCTTACTAAAATTAGACTAATCTATTAGCAAAATTAACTGGCTTCATGCTATAGGGACATCTCACCACAGACCACAGTCTGAAATAACTTTGTGAAACCATCCTTGGACTCATCTTGAGATGAGAGACTTGAATTCTACACATTTTCACCTTTTCACACTGCAAGATATCGATCGTCTGCTGTCTGTCCACAGTGAACAGGTTTACACAGACTTTCTGTAATTGGTGATTGTAGTCAAATAGGGGATGTAATCAGTCTTAAAAGTCATATACTGTACGATGTTCCTGGCTTTTTCATTCAGTGCTGAAATTCTTCCGTCACTTCTTCTTGTCATTGTTAATACATGACGACAGAAGGAAAACAGTGACATTCAGAAAGCAGGAGCAGCTTAGAATGATATGATCACAAAAGCTTAGATTTTATTATTCATATTTCAGCATCAGTGTCCTTTTCAAACCACAAAAAAGTAAAGTGACAGTGTTTCTGTTTGTTCTGTTTTGGTGCCAAGGCACCCATATATCGAATACATACCTATCTGTTCAACCAAAGTAAAATGAATATAATCATTAAATATCACAAAATATACAATAATGAGTGGGAATATAGAGACAGTTTCCAAATAGATACATGTACACCTAAGAACTAAAACTAATGCAGTTTAGAATTACTGCAGGACTGCAAGTAGCAGCTAATAAACGCTCTGTTTTAAGTATAGTGCATTTTGAGTTTCATTTCCCATTAATTATATTAGTACAGTTTGTATGCCTTTATAAATAGCAAAACAAAAATATCACAAGAGAACTGAACATGTGAGTAGATATACAATTAGACAATGAAGGAATCATCATCAAAAACAAAGCAGTTTATTTGGTGGACTGTTCCAGACCCCACTGCACACTTGACCTCTAATTAGAGGAATAGCACACAAAATACAAGTAAAACACGACAACACAGGAATTCACATAGAGACATAACATGTAAAGATATGTATGACGTTATCTACTATCTCACACAATATCCAGCCACGGCCCTCTTGAAACAGCATTATGACGAGATAATAGAGAAAATAATCAAATACTCACTGCTGTGATGAAGTTGGTGCCCTGTGGCTGGAGGTCTTCATCTTTCTGGAAAATTGAAGGAGACGCTATGGAGGAGGGAGGCGTGGAGGAGCAGAGGAAAGAGGGCTCATCATCATCGTTGTTGTTGTTGTTGTCATTGTCATTGTAGGAGTCCATTACAATGCTGGGGTGCGTGGGTATGGCGACCGTGCTGAGCCCCGTTACACTGTCACTGGAGGTGCACTGGGATGACGTCTCTGAGCTTTCAGTGACTGTGACACAACAATGACAAAGACACATTAATACTTTAATAATAGATCAAACAAAACAGAGGCTCCTGAGGAGCTCCACTAAGAGGCCATGGCCAGGGTTTCAAGGCCACTATAAATTCTCAAAACCCTGGTGTGGATTCAAAATGTTTGGACTTTAGCGACCCCTACTGGTGGTATTTATCCTGTATACTTGTTGCTGCTGTTTTTATTTAACATTTTATTAACCTTTGATTGTGTTGATCTTTACTTATTATGATCTTTTTATGTCTACAGGGTCTTCTTCGATTGATAAATGCCAAATTCTGTTACAAATTTAAATATTTTCAATTGTTCAAACTGATTTTATATTTTTTGGTTAATCCACATTTGATTTCCTTCTGTAGGCTGATACAGATTCCGGCACTTGACTTTACATGGTATTCTTCTTGAAAACAGCCACTCACTCATGGAGGGCTGGCTCCCTGTGTCCTGCTCCAGCTCGTCCTCCTCTATGCAGTCATAGGGCCACTGGGCAAAGGAGGGAACTGTGGTCACTGTGTACGGATGTGGATGTGGGTGAGAGGGTGAAGAGCACAGGTGGAGATTGAGGGAGCCCAGCAGGGAAGAGGACGACTGGCTGCTGGAGGAGGAGGTGCTGCTGTTGGAGATGGTGGAGTGAGGTCTCTTAAACGAAGTGCAGTGTTCAAATGAGGGCACGGCGATGGACGCTCTGGTCCTGGATTCTGCAGATAGAGATTAAACACAGTGAACCGTCAGATCACATGAACGAGGAAAAGTGACAAGAAGGTATGGAGAGAGGTCTTTTTAATTAGTGATGAATTATGTGTGACCTGCTAAGGAAATTATTTATTCTGATGACACTTAAAATTCAGTCAAATTTTGATTTCATCTCATTAAAAAAAAATTTTTTGCATCTTTGTGTGATTATAAATTGAATGAAAGCAAAAGTGTCAGTTGGAGGAAATTAAAACACATTCTCAGAGAAGTGCAGCTCACCTGACCCCTTCATTATATAGTCAATGGCTCTGTCACTGATGGCTGCATCACTCGGCTTGATGTCCATGAAAGGTTTGCTTCCAATCCCCATGGAAACCATCTCCTGCATGCGCAACTCTGAAGTCCAAAAAAACATATCTTTCTTTATATATAAAATGCAAATGTTACCTGGACAGAGTTTTTTTTTTTTACTTTATTTGTAAAGACCCATGCAGGGAATAACTGGTGCACAACTGGATGACACTTGAATGACAGGGGATATGAACCTCTGTTTCTGAGCGCCTGCCTCCACAGGATCTTGCCAATAATGGCAGTCCAAACTGCCTTGACCTCTGCAGAGCTGGCTTGAAGTATAAACGTGTCCTGCGACTTCCTCCGACGGAACCAGATTTCAAAACGCAGGCCGCTGTCACCCACGTTTTCAGTCATACCTATCTCTGCTGTCTAAACAGAAGAGAATAAAAACAACATTACATTTACTGATTTACTGCCCTCACACAAACAGTCCAAAAACGGCCCCTCAAAACAATAAATTCTTACTTTGAAGGACTGTTTGTAAATGTAAATGTCATATCCTCCCTCTATCTTCTTGGTCTTGCTGAAGAGGATGAGGTCTTCAAACAAGAAGACATGGCGGAGGTATTTCCTGCGTCCACACCAGACTATGAACTCATCCTGGCAGCGGAGTTGACCCTGTTCTTTTAGGTTCACCTGAAGAGGAAACACGACCGGTCACATGCGTCAGAGAGAACAATACAATTCCTGATGGGGATCTATCCTCACTCTACTGCATACACAACACCATGACCTCAGACTTCAAAATAAGTTTAATGGCCTCTGTCTTGCCAGATGTAACACTGTTAAGTGGTACTTGGCTTTTATGCTGGCATCAAAATACTCCTAGTAACAGCTGCACATGGCTCTGTGCTCGTGAATTATTGCTTACATCACAGCCCCGAATGGCATCCATAGCCAGCAGGTCGTTGCCGTGGCGAAGCTGAAACTTGACCAGCTCTTCAGCGGTGCGTAGGTCACTCAGCTCCTGCTCCTGGGACTGGCTGCACTCCTTTATCAGGTCTTTCAGCAACAGGGCATATTTACTCATCCTCTGAATGGGCTTCAACAGGTAAGACGCCAGGTCCATCTTGTCCCCGAGCTCCACTTGCTTATTCTGGAGAGACACACGGAAAAGATGACCATTAAAACCAGTGTAACACTGTGGCACTAATATCAGAAATACTGAAATCGGAAAGTGTATTTAGTCCTGTTTGTGTACTTTTGAGTTCAGGCCTTTTTTTAGAGCCTGACCAATAATAACCTTTCGCTATAAAAGGAACAAAAAAGGGAACAAAAAAACGTTTCATTAAAGTATGCCATAATCTTGGTTGTTAAAGAACTGTGAGAAAATATGAATGAATAATACAAAAAAAATGTATCGGCAAAATTGTTTCCAAATGTAATCAGATGTCTCTGTATCTATATAAACAAAAAAGTGGGGTTAGCATCTTACCACACACATATATACATTTATAATGAGTTTTAAGCTGTCAGCACAAGTCATTTCAAAGTACTCCTAGGGCTCTTGTGTGTGCACTGTTAATATGGGGTTGACAGAGTGAACCTTTTTTCTTTATGATGTGACCCATTTTTGTGGCTGGAAGTATGCAAAATGTCATTTTGAAGACAGCGATGATGCGTTAACTGAGGAATGTAAGGGTTTTCAGACGTACCTTAAAGAATTCATTCCCATGGCTGCAGAGCAGGGCGTCCGACTGGGGCTTGTTCTTGCTGTACAGAGCATACATTCCAAACTGATCCTCCTACACACAGGATTGACATGTTACAACACCCACTACAGTAAAAAGCATGCCGACATCTCAGTATGCTATGAATGATTCAGCTCCAAAGAGAGTGTAAATGTAATTGTATGGGTTCAGGCATCAGTACACTCATTATGACGCCAACAAGTGACTTTAATACATGGGTGGCGTGAGAGTGAAACCAAGGTGCTACACTGGAAACGTATGCATGAAGGTGTTTTAGGAAAAGTCACCACCTACAGGTAAACACATTACTACTGAGCCACCACACCTGAGTGCTGTTTTTAAGCTGTCAGTGTGCTGCCTGAGGGCACGCTGTGACCGACTAACTGACTGATTCACTGTGTGGACTCACGTGTCTGAGAAAACAGCTGCTGATGGACAGCGGGGAGTGGGCACAGGACTCCAGTTCTTTCAGGAAGTACTGACTGTGGAAGTCCCACAGCTTCTCCATATTCCCAAAAATGATGCTGCGCTTTCCCCGCAGGTCCTGGGGCACATCCAGGCGCTCCATTTCGGGGAAATAGTGCTCAATGATGTAGCTGAGAGACCGCACATACTCTCTCTCTGTGGAGATCATCTCATCCATGATGTGCTGCACTTTACTGGTGAAAAGAAACACATAACAATGTGATGATTGGCAGGGAGGTTGCACTTTGTATTTGCTCATGTCTCTTATTCTCTGTAAAAACATACACATGTTTTTCTACCATGCACACACAAAGTAAGTAAGTCCCAATATCAGTGGCTCCCCTGCTCACCTGCTCTGCTTCTTGTCATCTCCATCACTGCGTCTGTTATGAGTCCTGGTGGGCGTGGACATGCTGCGGCTCCGTCCCAACGCAGGGCTCATCACATCAGGCCGCTGCAGCTTCTTCTCCGCAGACACGTTATTTGCCACCTCCAAACCCTTGATGTAGACCCCCGTGTAGCCGTGAATGTGGCTGACATCCGAATGACTACTGTCTCTTTGCATCAACTCGTAGCTCACGGTCTTCTTCATGATCTTTTTCATCGGCTGCTTGCGGAGGCGGGCGGCCCCGGTGTAGACGGGCTCCGAGTGGCAGGAGATGGTCGAGTCGATGGTGCAGTCGCTGTCCGTGTCCTCAAACATGGACGGACTCTGCCTCAGTTTGCTGTCACAGTCGGGAGGGAAGGTGAAGTGTGAGGAGGAGGACATTGTACTGGAGGAACTTTTAGAGAAAGGCCCAGCAGAATGAGGCTTGTTATCCTCAAAAGTCAATGGTGTAATCATCCCAGGTAAAAGCACACAACCATTAGCTCCATGCTGCTCTGTTGTGGCCGTTTGACTCTCTGCAGTCTTTAAAGAAGGTGCTCCATCGACGGCCGTGGAGCTCTGTGCTGCCGTCATTGCTTGGGCCAAAGTCTCTTCCAGCTGCTGTTTGGTCTGCTGACATTTGTGCCACACTGTGTTCCACTGCTGCAGCTGCTGAGGACTCTCCAGGGAGAGCACCATGTTGTTGAGGGTGCTGAAGTTGTCCATGGAGAACTTGGAGGCCTCAGTGTAGTAATCCTGCAGGATCTGAACCACAGATGGTGAAAGTCCAACACCTGCACTGTCCAGGCTGAGCTGATGGAAATAATCCTGACAATGGTCCATCCACTGGTTTGCCTGGAGATTTGAAAGAGCGGTGGTAATAGAGTAGTATGTTAATAAAAGCAATATATCAATACAGTATCATCAAAGATCAGATTCTAGCTTTAAGGCAACTCTGCATTACAGAATATGTTAGGGGCAGGTGCATGATGAGTTTTTCCAGAGCAGTCACTTTTCAATCTTAAAGAAGAACTATGCAGGATTTTTAGCTTAGCTATGCTACATTTTTACCTCAATTAAACGGCTTCAGAGTAATTGCGATGGTTACATACATGACTTGTAACTTGTTACAGAGAGAATGGAGGCTCTCTGGCTTCCACCTGGCGTCTCTTGGCTGAAAACCAACCTTGCAACATCAGTGCAGTACTTGGCCACCGACCCAGTGTCCCAGCTCTGGGTACCACGACACAAATGAGCCCCGTAACCCGTAATCTTTTGTTTATGACAGTTAAGACTACACAAATATACACGTTGTAACATCATATGTGTTATATAACGTTATCCAGCGCTCCATGGATTGTTTTTTCGACGGCTTCGTCAAAAACAAATGCACGTGGCCCAGAGGGGGGTTAGCAAAACAGAAAGAAAAGCGACCAGACTTGCATAGTTCCTCTTTAAGGCCTCTGATTAAGGTTTCCTTAAAATGTTCACTTAAGTATTTCAAGTTTTCTCCTTATCTTGCTCTTGTACTTCCTCTGGTCAACAATAGTCAAACTGGTTAAGTTTGGGATTGGAGCAAACTCTGTTACAGTAAATTTAAGGTGTTTTGAATGAATCCTGTTAGATAACTTTAGCCAGAGCACATATGTGTTTTGTTTAACACTTACCGAGTCATAGAACTCATGCAGGTTAGCGAGGATGTCTAGCTGGGCCTTCCTCCGCTCCACTCTGCTCAGGATGGATCCCAGATGCTGCTTGAAGTCAAGGAGAGCCGAGCCTGGAAGAGACTCCGGAGACTCTTTGACAAGCTGAAGGCCATGTCTCTGTTGGTGCTGCCAGGATAAAGGAAAGATCAACTTAACACTGGCTGTACTCTGGAAGTTGAGACATAAAAACTTATTTACACCGAATAGGTTTAAAATTTGTTCTGGAAGCATATTTTTGCACTATTTACCACAGATTCCTGCAGAAACTGATCCAAGCTCTCTCTCATCTCTGTAATTTTGTCCACAGACAGAGTGAGTGATTCCAAAGGCACAAGCTGCTTCTCTCCTTCAACACTGAACCAGAGTTTGATCTGAAAAAAAAGAGGAGTTTTCAAGGATTTGTTTTCCAACTTGTTGGCTGAGATCAGTGAAAATCTGCAGCAGAGATGACCCTAGTGGAGAGAAATAGGTCACCTGTTGTGTTTGCTCCTCAAACCTGCGAACCTCCAGCAGACTCTCTAACTGTTTCTGAGACTTGTTGGACCAGATCACAAGCTTATGGACCTCTTCATCCACTTGGTTGTACAGTGCATTCAACATGTCTACAGCATCTCTGAAAAAGATGAGGTTATGAGAAGTTGCTTTTTTTTTTTTTTTTTGATCTTCACATGCGCAACCCATAAGTTAAGAGAGTCCATTCCCTCATCCTACAGTACCTGTAGTTTTCATTATCACAGGCCTCTTCCTTCCTGATACGGGCGAGGACAGTTCCTCCCTCTAGGCGAAGTCTGTTTAGACGAGTGTCATCTAACACACACTTCATCAGATGCCTCTGCTGCTCTATCACCTCAGACACTTCCTGAATCAAAAACACACACTAAGTAATTACATGACAATACATTTCCAAAAGTGGATCTAAACAAAAAACATAAGCTTTGTTTTAAACTCAAAACAAAATCCTGTCAAGGTTATTGATCTCCAATGCACAAAGATCATGGACGTGAACCATAAAACAAAGTCCTCAGTTGTTTACTCCAGCAGGGAGCTATTGTGTGTCAGTAGACACACATAAATCCGAAGGCCAGACTGCCTGCAGGGGCTGGGTCTGACCTTTGAGGTCTTCAGGTTGCTGCTGTTGCTCAGTGTGCTAATGGACTCCTGCAGGGAGGAGATGGCTGCGCTACAACTGCTGGCAAATGGTTCAATTTTCTGTGAAAGAAGGATGGAGAAAAAGAGAAAAGAGATGGAGGGGATAATTAGCAGTGTTTGGTGAGTCAGAAAAGTCATATTTCCATATCTGAAACTGATCCTGTTTCAACTGGCCCAGAGAAGCCATTTGTTGTAACTAAACATAACCTTGGCAAAACAGCAAATAGTATCATTTTCTCTTTTTGCTTATGAACAACAAGCGTCAAACGGTAAACTAAAATCCTCCACCCTTTCCAAGCCTTAAAGCAGGTTTAAGAATGCACATTGTGGGTTACCATCCACCCAGCTCTGTCACACCCACCTGTCTGAAGTGGATCCAGTGGTTGTGGTCGTAGTGGAAGGTGCCCTCCAAGTCTCGTGTTAGCTGGGTTTGGTCGATGTGTTTCTGCAGGGCCTTTAGAGAGGACATTGTCTCCGTCTGTAATGAGACAAAACACAAAAACAAACGTAAACACACACTCAGATCTGAGTCAGAGTGTGCCTCCCGTCCTCTTTTAAAGTTTCTGTTTCTTTAACTGTCCAAAGGCCAATCCCTGCTCACCACTTATCTCTTTCATCATGGCCTATAGCAGTGATTTTAGACAGGGATTTGTCAAGTCTGAGTCTTCTTGCTTATCAAACCTACTTGGATTTAGCACTCGGCAACACTAATACATGACTTTATTTGACAAACCTCAAATCAAAACCTCTATTTACCTGCACATTGATGTCTCGCTCAGGTTTAGCTGCTGCTTCCTTGTCCACCAGGAAGAGTACAGAGTAAAGTGCATTTGGTATCAAAACCTGAAAAAAAAACATGTACATACCGTTTTTATAGTCTCTTAAAATTAAGAAAACATCATCACAAGATGAGCACATTTCCAAGAACAACTAAATACTGAGAAATAGGTGTTTAAAGTGAGTTGTGCACGTGTTGTGGTTTATAGAATTATCAGCCTTACATCAGAGAGCAACTTATCATCATAACATGATGATATGTCTCTGACGAGTCGGCTACAGCCAACCCACTCCCAGTGTGTGGTTAAAAACAGACAAGTAAGCACAGGCTTCTCCACAAGAGCCCTAGGCAAGCCTTTTTCACAAAAATGTCTTGGAAGTGCAGTCTCTACCAAATTTAAGGTGTGCCCGTTAACAAACAAACAAAAAAAAACACAATGTGTCAGAGACTGAGAGATAGAACAATACAAAGTATGTGTGAGGAATTTCATGATGGAGAAACTCAGAAAGAGAGAGGGAAGAGAAAGAGCATTACAGGGACAGGACAACAGGATTTAGCTGAGCCTGAAAACTCTTTGGGCGTGTTGGAGGGTAATTACATATTTTCCACTGTGGGCTCACCTGCAGTTCAGACAGCGATGCCAACAGAGCTGGAACAGGCTGCTGCCTCCTGCTGTCTATTACAACAGTCAGACCTTGATGACGCCTTTCTTTTCTGAAACAAAAGCATTAAAGTTAGTGCACTGCCTTCGTCAAACAGCTGTGTGCAATAGTATGGTATATTCTGTAAGCAATGCAATTGGTGCTGCTTGCTGATAAACAAGGTTTTCTGGCTAAGAGACATTTAATTTATGCAGCCTGTGGGTATTTTATTGCTTTACAAAAGTTCAGCACGAACAAACAAGCCTGCTAGAAACAACCTGAGAAACTGACTGTAAAACAGCTGATTTTTATTCTCAAATAATGCCCTTTATTAAAATGCTGACTTTACTTAAAAGTAGCCTACTTAGCATTTCTGAGCATAAGTATTATAATACAACAAAATAATACAATAAATGGTTTACAACAGTGTAATTGTCACTATTTATTAAAATATCACAGAAGTATCAATATAAAATATGTCTTCATAGGCAATGTGATAATTGCTGACAAATACTTTGTTTTAATTAAGACTTAAATTTGGCCTAATATCTGCTTATACCTACATTACAGTGTGTTATGTCTTATTCTATGTCTATTTACTGCTTCCTGCATTCATAAATTCTGGGCGGGTTTGGTCAGCTGACAACTCAGAGGAGAGGTGTGAAAGCTCCTGGAGTTATTCTAAACACAGAAAAAATAAAACCTACGTATGCGTGACTTACCGCACTGTGGAGTGGTAGTAGCCCAGTAAACAGGTGAGGTCATTGACCGTGCAACTCTCACCTGCCCACACCTGAGCTCTTGTGCACACCTGCAGCACTGCCCTCCCACTGCGATCTCTGTTTCCTGGAAGAGGGAAGGCCAGCAGGGGGTCAGCACTTTACACACCCAGGTGTCCACTATGTAGTGTAGTGAACATACAAAGCTATTCAATGCTGCATCTCTAATGTGGATGTGATGTCAAAATAAAGGTGGAGATGAAAGCATCACACATCCCCTACCTGGCAACATCACAGCGCCTGATGCCAGCAGCTCCTGATTGACCTCTGATGCGACTTTGGGGAGGACTGTGTTGCTGTCATATGAGGAGCTTGATGCGGATGCCAGCCTGATGGCAGCCCCATTGGCAGCTTTAGGACTGTGTAGCTCTTCTCCACTATGTCTGCGCTGCCTGCTCTCACTTCTGAAGCTGTCGTCACGCTGTCCTGTGGAGATAATTAGAAACAGTGAGAACAGGTGATATTTACTGGGCAACTGCAGAACAAAAATAGAGATCAATCAGTCAAAATTAGAAGTTTTCCCTTCACCTCAGTGCTTTCTCACTTCTCTGATAATACCTCAAGAAACAAGTGTTTGCCAGCGGTAACCTACACGTAGGTGGTGTGCTCTAGTAGTGAGTTCACACTGACTCACTGTGGGGACCAGGTGTTTAGTCAGTCTGAGTCATGGGTAACTCTGGTGTTATTAGACTCTAAGATCCTCTCCTCCTCCTCTTCAGGACTCCATAGCTCAAGGCTCTGTTTATAGGAATGCTGCTCCAGACATTCCCAAGTGGTACCACAGTTTTTCGACTTCATCCTATTCCTGAGGCAGCGAAGCAACATTCAAACCTTCACACAGAGCACAGTATCTGTGTGTACACTATACTGGATACTTCACTGTGCCATGGCCAAGGAAGAAGTCAACAACTGGGGTCACATGGGCTGCACACAATAGAGTAGAGCGGTAGCAATTCAGTATCAGTTGATCAACAGGACAGTAACTAGCAACAAATTTAGTTATTGATTAATTATTTCATTCAAATATAGTATTTCAAAATAAAAGTCACAATTCTCTGAATTCTCTGCTTTTCTCTGTCATAATTTGGACTTTTAATCACAGTATCACTTTGGAAATTACAATTTGCAATAAAAACATATAAACAACTATTGGTTTGCATTTGATTTTGTTGTGGTCATCAGAAAAATAGGCTGGCACTGAAAGCAGCATGGTATATACCCAGGTCTGCATGTAGCTGTAGTATTCTTTCTGGTGGGTTTTCCTTTGTTTTGCCTAATTAACCCCCATGCACACTCTTTATATACTAGCATTGTGTCAGTCAGAGATCCAGGTTGAGGCAAAAGCTGGCACTAATATTTCAACACACTGTTAAAGCACCATCTAAAAATAGAATGGAACACAGTCAAACTATTAACAGGCCTAAAAACATTACATAAAACCTCAACTGACTGTTGTTCAACCAATTCTGCCAAAAGACTTGTGTCTGTTTGACACCTGTTGTGTGTTGTCTTTTTGAAACAGTCTGAGGCCTCTTTACATTGTCCTGCTACGTTCTGTGACAGTAAACCCACCCAGCTCAGCCTCTATTGTCTCCAAACAGTTGGTGCATTTCCTGTGCGACTGTATGGTCGGGCTTGTGTTTGCTGCATGTTTCCTAAATTGCTTTGTTGTAAGAGGAAGCGACAAAAGTAGAGTAAAGCCTCCTGAGTATTGTCCTGAAAGTCTGTTTTTTTGTGTCATCTACTAGATGCATTTTGAAGCCGTCACAATGGTTAAAGCTGCACTGGCTTCTGATTTGACTCGACTGATCATGTAAATAAAAAGTGTTTTGATGCTGCAGAGTCTGCTGGCTCACACCACGAGTAATTCAACCCTCGCGGAGTAAGTTTTTTCAGAGCACTGTGAGTCAGTGCAAGTTAGGTCTCGTGTTTCTGAAGTGAATGGACTCTCCAAAGACACAGGCACAGATTGAAAGGCTTTTTTCCCCCCGTGGATCCCCAGTGGCTGCTTGGTTCACAAAGGAAACTTTTGTAAATGAGGCAACCAATCTGAGATCAGCGCAGCCCCCAGTCCCAATAATACTGTGGGGTCATCTCATTGTGGGATGCTGGGGTGCCTGTGGTTAGTTTACAGGGTTTACAGGATCTTTTGTTGCCTTTGAAATGTCGTTGTGGGAAACCTGCTTTGCAACAGCTGAAACACAATCCCCTCTGAGGTAATCTCAGCAACAGTGATGTGAATTAACTACTGTATTTTTGCAGAGTTGTGGCATTGTGTCCTCTTAAACACATCTAAACGAGCACTTATATGACCTGGCCACACAGTTGGACAGTACGAGCTATGGTCTGGCACTGTCCAGGTTAAATAAATTCAGTCGGTTTCCATCTCACATTTCAATTCACGGAAGAGGCTGTATTTTCTAAAAACAGCATGATTCCCAATGTGGTATTCTCATGGCCGCTTTCCAGAGCTACCCAGTGCGAACCAACACAAAACAAAACAGAATGACAGTGGTAAAGAAAACACAGTGTCGTGACTAAAATTCTGTTTCCAGGGTAGGGCCGTACCTGTCTCCTCATCACGCCAAAAAACACAAAGTGCGGGCTTTAAAAAGCAATCTGTCACCAGTGACAGCGTTAATGCTACAGAGATATGGGCTCAGATGTCAGCTCAGGCTTCAGCTCCAACCACCAGATGAGCTCTTTTAACCAGTCCTGCTGCAGGGTACGATTACACATCCTGATGAGAAACCACTATTATCTAACTATTAAGAGTGAAACTTCGTTTTCACACCCTTGGGTCATAGTATTTGATAATAGAAATGAGCTGTGGACTGATGATTCAGCCACCGCTGGAAAATGCCATGCTTGTCAACACTGAGGTTTAATGTTGTTTAAAAGAACATGTTACTAAAACAGAATCGACTGTTTTCAGCTGCTGAAATTGTTTTTTTTTAGGATCTTAAACAGTTTCATAAGTCAGCAAAAAAGAAAGAAAACATATTAAAATTAACAGATGAGGTTGCCGTAATTTTATGTTTTTATTGCCCAATGAAAAAAA
>OMNW01034310.1:31785-49611 GCA_900303245.1 Selene dorsalis
GCCACAATGGTCTGTCTTTGTCCTGGCAATACAAATGGACTAGGGTTTCAGCTTATTCTGCTGCTTTTCAAAAGAAAAAAGAAAGGAAGACATCAGCATAGGATTGGTGGCTCAGGTCACTGACAACAATGGCGTTCCCCTTAAATATTGTCAGGGGAATACACAATCCGTTACTGGCCCTTACAAATCACTGACATATGTGGAGCATCCTCCTGTTACACAAGACAGATATGCCATCTTTAAAGCCCACTGACAAACTGTCCTTGGCAAAAGCTTTTCATTCAAGACAATGCCTTAAAATAAACTTGGTTGTATCATTAATTAACATTCCTTAATGATGACATCTGACAGGCATCACAAGAAAACCCTCACCAAGACACGAGAACGCCGGAGGAGGTGAGCGTTTCTTTACCGCTGGAACAGCAGCTCCTGTGAGAATGCACGCTTTGTGTGAAAATGTGAAGATCGCGTTAAGCCGGCTTGTGTAAACAGAGAAGGTAGTGAGGATAGTTAATTGGGTTGGTTTATATTTAGAGAGAGGCCCTAGATTCTTGTCAGACGTCATTAGAGGCAGACATCACAATGGTCCAACGGGGAGATGAGCAGACATACAGAACACGCTGGCCGACACAAACACACTGCAGTCACTGTCACGTTGAGGAAGGCGCTGAGGGATATACACACTTTGATGTCACACACTTCTGGGAAACACATGTCGAAAAAAGACATAACTGTAAACTGAGAAGTTACAAGGTAAATCACCAACTGCACTTTTTGTTAGGCTATATACACAGGGGATCTACATTTAGTCTTATGTATATATCTGCTGTATAATCTGCTATATAAAGAGACACACGTGTACCTCGCGTATGCACTATGCAAATATACACTCCTCTTTCTCCAGCTCAGTGTTTGTACCATGGTTGACCCTATAATTTCTCCTGCCCTTGACTTTTCCACTCTGGCTGGTTTCACTGTCAGTGAGGGCAGATTTTCTCTTTTTATGTCTCCTCCTTTCCCCAACTTTTTTTTTTCTCTTTTTCCTTCTTTTTAATTCTTACTTATCTAATTGGGTTGAAATTACTGCACATGAGCAACAAAATGGGTCACGCCGAAGTCAACAAAGAGCTCAGGGCGGCACGTGTCCAAGATGCAGATGCATCTGGAAACTGAGCCAGCAGGATGCCCGCGCTGAGGCAGATTTTAGTCCCTCCTGTATAATTTTGGCTAAGGGAGTAAAGGCAGCAGCCATTACACATGGTGACTGCTGACGTTTTCAAATTTTTTTACTTTATGTATTTATTCCCAAGTTGACAGTAGAGAGATGACAGGAAATGAGGGGGAATGACAAGTAACAAAGGTCCCTTGAAGCTCTCACGCTGGGAATGTTGTGGTCTATGGTTGACATTTTAACCCCTCGCCCACCAGCGCAACCTAAACTTAACTGAGCTCCACAGTTTTAACTTTTATAGAGGCTGCAGTTTATCAAGCTAAACGATTAGACTTCTCACTTAAATGAGTGCTCAACTCTCTGGTGGACCCTACGGTAGCTGTAAATCACTGTGTCAGTTAAATCAGGGTAAAAAACAATCTAATAAAGTATTTTATGAAGGGTGTCCGAGTTTTGTTTTAATCTATTCTCCTCAGTTTAAACCATTAAAGCTAACTCAGACTTATCTGACATCTATCCTCATATATGGAAGAGAGAAAGAGAGAAAACATTGTTGATCCCATAAACATCATACAAACTGCTTATAAAACTGTAACAGATGCAGTAAGATTCATTGAGAAAGGATTAATGATCCTAAGATGAAGACCAACTTCTCCCAGTTATATTTCCTACTCTTATATTTCCTCTTTGTACGTCCTGTTTGGGAACGTGGACATGTTGTTCCTCTGTGGCCACTAGAGGTGGCTTCTGTGTGTTTGTATTCCTGATGATTTAGGTCAGGATCATGCCCTGCTGCACTGCGATAAACAGTAAACAGCGCTGTGTCCAGGAGCCAGGACGTCTGTTTTAAATACAGCATGATTTATTCCACGTTGCTGATGAGTCCCTCAGTGGACTTCATATGTCCTTATCTACAGCATGGAACTACTTTGACTGAAGACCGCAGTGACGTTCTAGACAGCAGACCATCAGATCCATTTACAATAACATGTTTGCACAAATACAAGAATTAAACCTTTCCTGTTGTTTTTCCACGAGCGACCATGAGGCTTAAAATAGCCTCATTTACGCAGGCTTCTGGTAAACAAATTTTATGTGATCTGAAAAACAAACAAACAGATAGGGCAGTCCCAATGGTGACACACGATCTGATAAATCTATCAGGGGAGCAAATTAGTCAGATGACAAGAGAGCTGCAGTTTCATCATTTTTCATCATCATATCTGACCATACGTCTACTGATAAAAATATAAGACAGATTTACGGGAGGGATGGACATAGCAGTTGTTTGGATAAAGACTTTTGCAGTGAGTATGTAAACACACACACAAACCCAGACTCACACACAGGCACACACATTCAGACACAGGCGCGCACACACACGCGCATGCACACACAGACACAGACACACAGACACACACACAGACACACACACAGACACACACACACAGACACACACACACAGACACACACACCAAACTGTGGAATGTGACACCTTGGTCCAACCTCACTTCGTACCAACCTCACAGGCCACCCAAAAACAGTTATAATGAAATCTTTAAAGTTCAGATTTGAAACAGAGAAAGTGGGGAAACATCTCATCAGTCACAGCATTTAAATCTACATAAATCTACACAGCGGAAAAATGTGAAACAAACCAACATCTTCAAATGTCTTGTTTTGTCTGGCCAAGAGAACTTGACATTATTAAGATTTTTGGCATTTTTTTCTCGTAAAACTACTGTGAAAGTAGCTGTCACAGGCACGATCAATACCAACCCTTCATTCAGTGTTTGAAATACACATACTCTTTCTAACAAGAGTCTTAATCAACTCTCGGTGGATAAGTATGTAAAAAATTCCTTATCTCCTGAAAAGATAAAGCAGTCACTGTTACACGCAGAAGGACCGTGACTGCAAAAATCCAAATTGGCAGGAACTGCGCAAGTCAACATGAGAAATGTTATACTTACAGTTCAGTGTATGGTAGAGAGGCCTTATAGAGGACACAGTGAGTGAGTCATCCCTCTGCCTCACACAGCCCTGAGAGTTCACATCACATCACCATCCAGGCTCACACAGCCTGAGCTCCTGCCCCTGCTGCCCCTTCCCAACCAGCCCCGGCAGGCGAGTGAAAACAGTCACTGGGGTGTCTGAATGAACCCTTCCTCCTCTCACACACTGACTCTGTGGGGCTGTTGCACATTTCAGCCTCTGGGATTCAGACTGATGAGCTCGCATCACAAATGCACACAGCTAGACAAACATTCACATACTGTATAAAGCTCTAAGGCCCTGGTCAATATATGCAATGTAAGAGTGACTGAGATCTCAGTCTGTATTGTGATGTACACTCCATACATAATCTGCACTGATGTGTTTTAAACAGGGGAAGCATCTGAAATCAAACGTCCACTGTAGTCGCATTCTTTGTCGGACGTCTTAGTCAGGAATGAGTTTTACCCCCACCTACATGGCAGCATGGTGCAGCTGTTCCACCGACAGCCCCGACCATAGTCATGCTCTTTACTGCAGGGAAAAGCCCTGGAAGAGCAACGCCACCTGTTGTAGCCCCCCTAATGTACCTTAACCCCCTGCTGTGTGGATGTCTCACTCCAACACAAAAGCCAGTGTTTTCTCTGGGCACGCGAGCACAGGTGGCTGGAGGAGGCAAGGTCGAGTTACAGCGCCGACTCCCACAGTTCAAATCATCAAGGAGTCAAGGAGAGGACATGCTCAGTCTGACCGAGAACACACAGATTACAGTCTTGTGAATAATGGGTAAATACAAAACTTGAGTGAGACTTGCACCCTTCATAGCCCACAGTAAGATATGGTAATAATATTTCAAAAGGTAATCTCTGTTGTAAAACTTTAATAATAACGATGCTTCCCCCATTTAAAGTCAAGTCTAAGTCAATCTGCTCTATATAGAATAAGAACAGGTGGGTCATGGAAAAAAACCCTTCACACACTGATGCTGATTTTACTGTTCTTGCACAGACCTGCCCGGGTACCCATGTGCCCATAAATCTGTTTCAACATGAATCTTATCTGTACATTGACTGCATACTGTATCCTGATTTACTATATCATATTAAATGTATATTTTTTAAGCACTTTAAGAATCAATGAACACTGTTATGTTTCTATTCCCTGATAACCTGGTCATGTGACGTGGTTATTAAAAATGCCCTCTAATCCACACTCCACTCTACATGAAACACAGTATATCAGATTAACTGCAATTAACCTCAACCTCCTCCTTAAATAAAGCACATGCTGGTTTAATTGTGAGAGCAATCCTCCAAAGACAGGACAATGCCTCAGAGATCTGACAGCAGTTAATGAATCACAAAGGCCAATGAGTGCAACTGCAACTCAACAATCCAACACTGGATCCAAATTAATCCCAGCCAAAGCTCTGCAATTAGTTTAAATGTCAGCACTCACCTCACTCTGCTGCGCTGCTGCTCTCAAACGCTCCAACAACACATGGAGGAGTTGCTGCTGGCTCTGTGGGCTCTGAGGAGCTGACAGCTGTCTAACCAGAGGAGAGGACCAGCCCCCAGGTCCAGGAGGAACCTGACATGTTCCATCAAACGCACTGCTTTGTTGACTGAGGAGAATCACAATATTAAGGCTAGCCAGGCAGAAAGTTTCCCAGCCCCCCAGGCATCCCAATTCTTCGGTGGGGCGTAACCCAGTCGTTTTATCTGCACCCATCTCCCTCCTGTGTGTACACTGTGAGGGGAACCGAGAGCAGCGCAGCTCAACTGACCTGCCGTGTCAACAAAAGTCTAGACAACTGCACTTTACCTGAGCTTTCTGGTTGCTCATGTGCCATTTGTGTGGTTAGTTTAGTTTGGACTGAAGATTGTATTAATTTAAAAAAACAAAACAAAAAAAAACATTTAATCTATTTTATCACATTTTCTGCTAATTTAAAACGCTAATCAACTTAAAAACCCTGAGCTCTCTGTTGTCCTGTTAGTAATTAAAATAAAGGATTAAAGGCCAATGTGACAACAAAGAGCTCAACAGCACCACACACAAAGATCTTTAGACAGTACAGAGCCTTCAAACTGCCTCTAGTACTTCAGATGGTACCAGATTGTCAGCCTGCATTGTTATATGGATTACTCAAGCCACTCAGCAAACACCTCCAGGTGTGCATTCCACACCAGGAAGGGGAAAGGCGGGGGCTGCTCCCCTGCATCAATAAAAAACGCTGACTTTTCTCTCTCCTCAACTCTGCGTGCCTGAGCAGAAGGACACACCAGTAGAAGTGGGTTAAGTACTAGTGCACCCCTTTTAACGCAGAGTCAAGAGAAGCTAACCCGCTGTAAAAAAAAAAAAAAAATGTAAGTGTATTCACCTTCAAAGAGGCGGAGTACGTTGAACCAGCATGGGTTTATGTGGTTTAAGAGGAAGGGAAGTGCGATGGGTGGTTAAATCCTTGGTCTGAACTGTACACCTGGTCTCTGCAGGGTCTTTAATCTATGGAGGAAGGAGCAGAAATTAGAGGCCGTGTCCCATGTCCCTCATATTGGACTAAACTACCGAGGGCGTGTAAACATTCACCGCAAGTGAATCACTCGCAGTCAGGGTTGGAACACGGTGATGAAAGTCCAAAGTCAACCATTTAGAAAATTCAAGTTCAGACAGTGTGATATCTGATAACATAAGGGCTAAACAAAATGGAACAGAAATTAACATCTTATGTTTATTCGATCTACCGATGGTCAAAATAATCCCACTGGTAATCATAATCTTTAAAATAATCAATGGACTGAGAACACATCTACTATTTGATGTATCATAAAATTATTAGCTTTCTTTACAAACAGGGAGACAGTTGATAGTCAGATGTTGTTCACTGATGACGCTCAACGTGCTCTCAGACAGAAAAAAAGGGCAAAACCAAGTCCTCATTTCCAGTAAATTTAAAGACATAAGACGCCACGATAACCATCACAGGACTCATTATAGACCATGCTCAATGTCTCTGCACCTGATAATTTTTTCAGAAAAAGTGCATATCTAAGGACAGAAAGAGAGCGGGAAGAGAGACAAGGAGGTAGAGAAAGGGGGGAAGAGAACGATAGGGAGGGCGAGGTGTTTCCTGTTTCCATAGCTCTAATTATACCCGTCTCTTGAGGATAGGGCCTATCAGGAAGAGGAATTTTGTCATTGAAGAACTCCTCAATGACAAAATGCAGAGTTTCCGTGCTCTCTACATGTATCTATATATGTTTCTATATTTAGTTGAGAGTGAAAGATGTATACAGATTTCCTTACACTAACACAGACATACTATATATCCATCTATTATAGGATTATTATTACCAATGTATTTATGGGTAAGTGGCCCTTTGCTTGTTTATTCACATTTACATATCTGATTTAAACAGACCATCACACAAATCAAATTTTAGACTAAACTTTGTGGTAAAAAGAAGGGGCTATTTTCCAGTGCATATTTACATGGGGAAAAATATTTAGATTGAGGGAATCGTGTAGTTTGCTTCTTCTGAGTGATGTTTGTGAGTTGTTTTATCCCTCATTTCAAAAAGACAAAATCATTCAAAGCAAACATCAAATTTCTTTGTTTATATTGATATGGTATTATTGCCAACAGTTGGTGTATTTGCCCTTTTTTGCACTGAAGAGTGCCTGTTCTAATATAAACTAAACACTCACTCTTGTCTGTGAGTTGCTGTCAGAGTAATGATTCCTTCCTGTTTAGAGATGCAGTGGAGATTGACTGCTGAAATTAAGATGCTGAGTCTGGGTCAACATGTTTGTTGCTCCCAGAGACATTTCACTAGAGCACAAAACAGCACAACAATTACAAGAAGGACTTCCACACACTAGTAAACTAAGTGGGTTAACAGCTTTTGAACAGATCTTGCACACTGCCCTCCTCTAGTGGCCAACAAAGACAGATAAACCCCAACCTTCCTGCTGAACACAACAGAATTAACACATGCACCAGACAATAACTGCAGACTGGTAGACTTTCTGTCTGCTGTACTTCACAGTGAATTAGGGAAAAACTATAAATACAACAAACAACAATGGTAGAGTAAGTCCCCATAAACTTTTTGTCTCTGTAAACAGCCCAAAGTGAAGAATATTAATAATCGGTTTGACAGGCCTGGTTTGTAATCTGCCTTTGCTTCATCCATTAGTATGCAGCAGAGGAGGGACAAGCTGAGAGGAGAGGTGGGGGTTGCAAGACAGAAAAAGATGGAGAGAGAAGCTCGAGGGGGGAAAAGAGCCATCTGAGCAGCCTTCGACCAGTAGTTCACATTGCCTGGCAACCTCAACACCGGAGAGGGAATGTGTACAGTGGCCTGCAGGCTGCTGCTGCTGCTGCCATTTACTCTCACCAATACAGATAATGACTTACAAAGATTTAAAACTGTATCAAATTCTAGATTTAAACATTTTGAGCTCTACTTGTCAGACTTGGGAGGTTTTAGAGTTTACAGACAGATTAATGCCAGTAATAAACTAAGACAGGAGCCGTCACTCATAAGCTACACTTGTCACTTTTACACAACTAAACCAGTGTCCACCTCATTATAAGTCAGCTTTTACAATTGGTTTTGAATGCTTTTACGTTTAACTGTAAAATTTCCATCTGCCTCGAGACTTCAGTCAATGCTGTTTGAAAAGTAAAGCTACTCAGTGTGAAAAGTGAGCAAATGTTTTAAGATATTCATAAGAAGATTATCTTATTGGGGCCATATGTAAAAAATTAAATGGCACTGCGAAGAATTTCGTGTTGATGATGAAGATGACTGATGATCAACATTACAGTGTCATTTGACAAAGATTATATTTAAGGTCATAATTCTATTTAATCAGCTCTTGTATTTGTATTGTATTGTTTTGAACAATAATTTCTCACAGCTTCATGGCTTGATTCATAGATTAGTTTTAATGTTATGATTGATAGGTGATGTTGGAGTAAAAAAAAAAAAAACAACTGAAGGTGGTCAATGATACTCGGATTCTGACGTGACGTGCAACTATTTTATTATTTCAACTATTTTACATCACAGTTACAATGAGCACCTTCACAGTTTTTTGTCATTTTTTAGAAAGCAAATGACTGAGGACAATGTTAAAAGGTGGACGTCTGATGATAATCTGATGCAAGGAGCTGAACTAAAGGCAGGGAACAACATCCACTCATTCACGCTGTAATACATCTGGATATCCTATGGTCTATATAGTCTTTATTGTCCCAGAGGGAGATTTGGTTCAGCAGTCAGTGTGTATTCCACATAGAAACATCACAAACACTCAGGAACCTACATTAATTGCCTGTAAATATAAACAGACAGACCTTTTTGTCTGTGTCTCCTATCGCCTCCACTCCCTCACTTTTAACTGGGGGCCTATACATGTTCAGCTATATGTCAGAGGGAGCTCCTGTCAACCTATTGAACCGGACTCAAATCAGAGCAGAGAGAACACTCTTCCTCTTTTGTGTCCGACTTGAGAGAGTCAGAATTAGTGAACCATTTTCCCTCCAGATTCAACTCTGCTCAGTTTAGGGCTTAATCAAGTGGAAATTGGGAATAGGGGGTTGTGGGGGTGGTCAGGGTTGGGGTGCAGGGGGAGAATGGAGCAATTGTTCAGATAAAGGCCTCATGTTGAGCCTGCTTTGATGTTTCTCTTGGGGGATATGCTGGGATTTTACAGTAGCATTTCACTCCATTACTTCTCGCTCACTGCTGGCGAAAAACTGCAGGCTGGAGAAATGATGAAGACTTTCACTTATCAGTTCTATTTCCTCCCTAAAAAATGTTTACATAGAGTTTTCTGATCCACATTTAAACAGCATAGCTTTCAAAAAGGGGAGCAAACTCACATTTTTGGAGGATTTAACACGTGAAAACTGCTGTCTGTTTCACTCTCATGGACACCCAAATATCAATATTCAAGTGAGATTCCCCTCCGTTTGCCCCACGCCTTTACAAGCAGACAGGCTCCCGCTGACCTATTATGTTGCAAAGCCTTTCTCATGCATGTCTTGAATGAAAGCCAGCGTATCGATGGTCTGAGGATAATCACGTTTTCCCGAGACAGGCTTAGCTGCACTAAATAAGCCGCACAGGGTAAAAAAAAAAAAAAAAAGTGTGGGTCAAACAAAACTGTGGGAGATAAGCCCAAAAAAAAAGTTTCCCAGAAAGCTTGGTACACAGAAATGAGAAGTAGTTAAGTGAGGAAAAGGAAAACATGTTGAGAAATGTCTTATAGGAAAGATATTCCTCTAATATCTGTCCATGCTGCACTTGCGTGTGAACACCATACCTTTCCTACCTCAGTGTTTTGTCCCTCAGCAGGTGCACAGGGCGCATTTCAGTGATGCTGCAGCGTCCTGTCTCCACAAAAGTCGCGTCTCCTCTGCGCCGCTTGTCACCACGGCAGCTCCCGCACTTGTTGCTGAATCAGTGAATATCCCTCCTCCTCCTCCATGTGAGGACCTTTTCCAGCTCGGTTCTGCATCTACAGCGACAATAAATACTACAAAATGAAAAACTTCAACTGCTTTATAGTCAGAGTCTGCAGCCCTCACTCACTGACTCACTCACTCAGGGTGGAAGTTGGTGGTTGTCAGTGTTTAGTGCAGGTTCTCCAGGGTGCACAAAGTGGATATTTGCATTAGGCCGACCCCTCCCCTCGCCTTTCATAGCTGCCATTGTTTGTCTCAGCCGGGGCTCGGACTCAGTCCTTCTCTAAATCCCTGACGACCGGAGCAGGGAATGCTGCTTTCTCTGAGCTGAGCTGGCAATTAACAAAAGCGCCACAAAGGAACTATTATACCAACTTTTTCCCCTATGAATTAATATATAACACAAAATATCTACCAGTGGTTTAAAACGCAGGTCTAATGTGGCTGTGGACTGCCTTGTACTGCTGCAGTGGTGTTCTTGCTTGAGTTTTCCCTTGGTGACAGGTGGGTCTGGTGCACGTGCGGCGTCATTGTCACGTGATGCAGTCGTGTGCAGCAAGGTGACAAGTTCGGGTTGACCTCCTTTGACTTTTTTTTTAACTAGGTGAAATAAAGTCTGTAAAAAAAAACAGTAGCTTTTGCAGGTCTGTTTTAATTTTGTGTTTTTATACATTGACAACATGGGAAAGAAGAAATTAGTCGATCTTCAAAGTTAATTCTTGAATTTGATTGATAAAACCCTCTCATTGTAAGTTTTTTTTAAATATAGTTTTGTAGTTTTAGATAGTGTGATGTGATTGAAAGCTCCAGAACTGCCACTAAATGGACTGTTAGGTTAGACACTTTTATCATTTGATTATCAGATTTAGCTGTTGCCTTGTGTTGAATTTAATTCAGGGGCCACAGCGTGTCCCTGTCTGTGTTTACTCTTGGAGCAGCTCCTTTGTCTACATGTGGATCAGACATTGGCTTTGTTTATTCAGTGTAGATTTCGGCTGGGCATGTACGCTCTCTTTTATTGTTGCTCTGCCTATATTCACTTCATGATTTCAATAGATGCGACACTGTGGCCCTGCTGAATCTCGTGTTATCTTAATGGACATTTTGGGAGTGTTTATGTTGTACACAGTTCCCAGTTTGCTCTTCTTTATCAATGAAGCAGCTCCACACAGTCCATATTATATCAGTATCAAAGGTAATCTAATATTAACCAACAGTGACATGTGTCTGTGAACTCCTCCGTCATCACACCAGCTTGTCAGTCTTCACAGTTGAATTTCTTGTTCATACTATGTGCCCTATTGACAGCCTTTCATTGCCACCTGGTGGTTGACTCAGATCAGCCTCAGTGATGTAGAGACAAACTGTTCCGTGAGGCCTTAGTCAGGAAAAGTACAGATGCTAAATAATAAAATAAACGATGGCTGCACCCCACTGTCTGGTTACAAATCAGTCTTTATTACTTCTCCTTGTGTTGTGCTTACATGGCACGTGCAGCTCTAAAGATTTGTCTTTCATTTAATTACTACAAACTAATTGACACACAGGGGGCCTGCAGGCTCCAGGGTTAAACCAGATTGCAGGTGCTATCATGGGACACAGGACAACTCTCCAGGCCTACATCCAGGCGGAAAAAAGAAATACCGCAGAGACGTTGTTAGACTACAGTGTGAACCCTTAAGGGAAATCTAACACAATCATGTATTAAACCTCTCTTCTAGTCACACCGGTTCATGTTAGGATTATACTGACTGAACAGTTCAATGCAAATGAAAACTTTTCATTTTGTAAATCACTGGCAACACATTGTTCTTATTGAATCTATTATCTGTAAAATATCAGCCTTGACTCCTGTTGAGAACCAAATACTCCACCGGTAGGTTTTTGTTATCTACACAGAAACCAGTTCAGACCATCTGAGTTTTAGTTTGAGTTAATGTTTCTCTCAAGAAATAACTGTTTCCTGTGTGGTTTGTGCTCTTGTTGCTCTGTTTCTATCCACACAGTGGCAGCAGACACGTCAAACAAACAAACAGTTGTGCAACAATGTAAATGAACTATATAACGTTTATTAAAATATATAAAAGACAAAATACATATATGCATAATTATATCCATGATGAAATATGCATATACAGTATAATAATTATACAATAAAATGTGTTTACATATATAGATTTTTTTATACATATAGCAAGATATTTTTGCATTAAAACTGGCAGTGGTGATTTTATACTCCCTCCCCAAACAGGAAACCCCTAAGTCCACATCAGGCCTCCCAGAGGAGGAAGCCTCTGTGAAAAGCTTGAGAGCAGCAGCACCTTTACACCTGAGATCCATGTTTTGGAAAGGTCTCACACAGAACAACACACCTACTCTGATATATAGCTTCCCGGGACTTCAACCAACAGCATCAAGAGAGAGAAAGAGGATGTTAGGTCAAAAGTCTTTTGATCTGTTTCTCACTGGTATCTGTACCCTTGACTGAAAACGGCTAACCCAGCAGAAAATGGACAAACACTTCAAAGCCGTGCCACACATCTTTTTGTTACACAATAACCTCACAAAAGTATTCTTCCGGTCCAATATCATCTGCCATCGCAATATACCATTCCTCAGTACATCTAATCTCAGGATATATCTGTGTAGCTTGCAAGAGGAGAATAAAAAGATCCTGGACAGAGCATGAGACACTTCCCGTGGGATGATGTCAAGTCCTTCAGACTGGTGTGGTTGGTTGTGGTTGGTCCTGTATAGTTTCAGTCACTGCACACTGAGGGCGGTCATGTCTGGTGGTAATGGTGGTAGTGGTGGTGGTGGTGGTGTTCATGGTGGTGGTGGTGCTCGTGGCGTTGGACCACAGGAACCACAAATCCCGGGCTCCCAGGAGGACCAGACACCTGCTCTCTCTCCAGGCTCGGCAGTACAGAGGGCACAGGGGCCTGCTGCTGGGGGTGGGACTGAGGAGACAGCGGGGTTTTGGATGGGGACAGGGCTTCTCTGGTTTTGGCCCTCAGGCGCTTGCTGTGACTGTATTGCAACGGGTGCTGGTGGTGGCCGGAAGGTTGGGCTTGGTGCGGCAAGTGGTAGACATCCTGACCTCCGTGGCCCGCTGCGCTGCCACTGTGCAGCATAGTTTGCTGAGGAGGGTGGTAGCCGTGACATTTAGTGGATTTGCCTCCCCCGTTATTCCCTCCACTTCCCTTGTAGTTTCCTTTGGGTGACTTGAGAAACTGTGCACCCTTGCTTCGAGACTCTGTGGGGTTGTAGCTGTCGCTGATGATCTGCGAGCGACGGTGGTGAATAACTTGGGTTTCTGGCTCCTGGGAGCGAGAGCGGCTCTGGCTCTGGGAGCTCCGACCGTGAGGCTCCTGTGCAGGGAAGGCAGGGGTGGTTCCTGCAGTGAAAGCAAAGAGGGAGGAAGTCAGTTGTTTGGATAATTAAGAATTATGGTATTTAAAATTACTGGTGTTTCCCCTTATTTCAGTATATTACACAAGGAAAAGATACTGACCTTCAAATCTGGATGTGTAGTTCTCTATACCAGCCAAGTCCAGGTAGTGATTCCTCCGCTCTGTGTTCTCATCCACACAGTAGTGCTGACCCTCAGTGGCCGGCGCCTCGTTATTCTGCCCTCTGCCGCTGAAAATAAATGAATATTAAGAGAACTATCAACACACCCACTTTTAATCCATAAGAATCAATGCACAACACAAAGGCAGGCTTCCAAGTAAAGTATAACTGCTGGATACTGACCTGATGTACGAGGACATGCGTTTGTCAGCTGAACGCCCCTCCTCCTGATGATTGCGATCTGAAGGGAGAAAGCACAAAAATCAGCAATGTCCACACTTGTTGACAAACTGTTTTTTTAAATATCTGAACGACAGTTCTTTGATATGTTATCTGTTTTGAAAAATCAGATCTGATTTGGCCTTCAGGAAAGTTCACATCTATTCTAAGTCTAAAAATATACAAAAACCATGAATCAGACCCTATGAACATGAAAAATAAATTTGACAGCTGAAAATTTACAGAAGATACGGCTGTACTGATTTAGGAGGAGATCAGGGTTTCAGAGCCAAAACAGATCTATAGGATGCATTGAGTAGACCCAATTTATCTTGGGATCGTTATGTTTTTGTTTTCCATTTACCTGTCCCTGTCTCTCTTCTGTGGCACCTCGGCTCTGGAGTGACGGTGAGTTTGACACGCAGAGTCTTGCTCTTGTTGTGGCAGGAGTGATTGACAGAGGCGTCCACCACGTCATAGATGGTGTGCATCAGACTGGACATGTCCTACAGTGAGGGGAAGAACACATGTTGGGTTATATTTCACATATGACACCTGAGAGGAACAAACAGCATCAGTGTTAGTAGCAGCACAATAGCATATACTCAAATAACAGGGAGATCAATGACAGCTGAAACATACACACCTCCTTTGTGACTTTCCCACTGTTGTCAAAGTCATACAGGGTGAAGATCCACTCCTGACGGTTGTCGTCCTCCACAGACACATCACACTCCAAGTCCTGTGCACATAAACACATGGATTTATTTATTTTTGCGAATTAAAATATACAGGAAATCACAAAGCAAACAAACAGTATACAGTGCAGGGAGAGTGAAACAGCCCAATGGGCCTCCACGTAAGTGTGCAGAAATGTCACAAAATTTTTGTAAATGGTAAATAAACATACAAGAAAACAATATGGCAATATTTGTAGACCAAACACAGCAGTGCTTCTAACAACAGGGGGCAGCAAAGTACATCAGATTCACTGATCACAGTCGACGTCTCCTGTATGAGTCTTTGACGTGCATTATCATTGAAATGAGTGTGTAGTTTTGTGTATTTTGGGTATTATCAGCAAACTATTAACAGCAAAAAATAAACAACTGCACCAGCTTAAGTTTCTCTGACGAAAAGGTAAAGAGCTGAAAAAGCATCACTTTTCTGTATCAATTCATACGACTCGAGTTCTACAGCAAAGCATGAAAACAAACCTCTACAAAATCCATTCAGCTGCTTTCACCATGTGTCAGGGGAGCAGACAGAGCCCCTCCACCATGACCTTGTGTTTCTAACTTCTTCCAGGGAAAACGAGCTCAACAACTACTCAGTTACAACTTTTTGGCAATAACTTTCATTCAGATATATCTAGTAACATGGCCATAATTGGAAAAATAAACATCTGGAACATAAGCCCTGCTGCACGCATAGTGCAGAGCTGACACTGTGTGAAAGGCAGTGTGCATTTACAAGGGAGGAGACCCCAGGGAGAGAAACAGCCCTTTATGGTTCTATAACATCTCCTCAGCTCACATAACCAGCAGTGATCACCAAAGGGCAGATCTAAGCACTTCTTTAAAACATGCAAGTCCAAACATTACAATCTATTTATTCTATTTATTGGTCTCTAAATTCAATCAGGATATGGTCTGGGGCAGTGTCAACATACAGACAGATGTTCTGTGCACGGGGTGAGAGCATGCAGCGTCAGCCGGGGTGGAGGTTACATATATAGGTTTTATTTTCTGACCTATGTTTAAATAACTTTCATTCACTGAAACACAAAACAGTTCCAACACTCTTTGCTCTCGCAGCACATGGTGTAGGAGAGACCTTTTTCTGACCTGAAAAATCCTGTCATGTTAAGCAACACTAGTTCCCTGATTTCATTCACAGTCTTTTGTTACATCTTTACTTCTGCCTCTCCCAGTGTTGAAATACCATGTCCAGGTCCTGGGTCCTTCACAAGGCCTAACACAGACACATGAGCACTCATGCAGCCCATAATAATTACTATCCCAGTCCAACTGAGCTGCAATTTTTTTGGACCATGGAGCATGTAAAGGAAATCCCAGAGCATGCAAACATCTGGCAGAACAGACCTCAGCTGGTGATTGAACTTTCTTCCTCTGTTCTGTGCCTTTGTTACACGCAGCGTTTGTAATACACTTGTGGATTGTTGTGTCATTGAAACCTCGATCACATCACAGAACATCAGCGTTGCCAAGTCATAAAACAGCTTACATCCAGGCTGATGCGCTTCTTCCCAGGGGCTTTGGTGGCATCTCTCAGTATCTCTCGCTCCCCGTCCTCTGAGTGAAGATACTGCAGGTAGCTCTCACAGCCCTCAGCCTTCTCAGGGGGCAGAACCACTGTGAACACAAGAGGACACACTGCCGTCACCAGCGGCTACACTTCCAAAGAAAATCTCAAGGCCTCACAAAACCATAAACTTAACATAGATCTTCATTGTTTCCAAAGGCACGCAGCCCTTTTTGTCCTTTTGTGTTCACACTGCATGTGCATTAGTGTCTCTCTTTGGCTCTACATTTACTCTAGTTCCAAAAATGAAACTACAGCAGAATAATCCGAGGATTTTAAACCACTATGTTTTTTGAACTACTGCGTATTATGTGGTAGGCATAATGTTATCTCTGGTCCCTGAAGCATAGTGCAGTCAAATAAAAGCTTCAGCCAAAACCATTTATTTTCTGTACAATAAACATCATGTTAAAGACTATAATCTTGTGATAGCATAACAAATGCTTCGAACAGGCGCCACAGGATAAAGGTTTTTTTCTCTAATCATCATGCAACATTGCGCATAAGCATCCTGGAATAATAAATGCATGCTAGTGACATCACATATGACTGTATAGAGCATTTCCTATGCTGTATTATTAATGAAATCCTACACACTAACTGACGATACACACAAATCTGACATAGGATGCGTCATGTGTATTTTCTTCAGTAGAGAGTATTAAGGGATTGTTTTTCACACAACACTCATCAAAGAGTGCAAAGACATCTTTCTCCACGTACCCTCTAGGGGACAGTGTTGATCTGTGAATTGTCCGTCCTTCAGCTCAGCACTTGGAAACTCCTGGAACGGGGAAAGACATGAAGGGAGAGAGGGAGATTGAGAGAGAGAAGGAGAGAGAGAGAGAGAGAGAGAGAGAGAGGGAAGGATGGGGAGGGGAGTCAGAGATGTAAGTGAATCTACAGTTCAGACCACAGACACAGAGAAAACAAACAGTTCCAGCTAAAGCATTTCCTACTCAGATGAGAGGGAGAGGGCTGGAGGCTCCAGCGAGGCCAAACACTTTGAACATCTGCACGCTTATTGTGTTTCACTGTCTGGGACACAGAGAGTGTGGCCACAGCCAAGCTTTCAAGATTCCTCCAAGCCCTTCAAATGCACCCCTCTCGCATCCATCAAAAACCCCATAATGCACTTCATCATCTGAGCTCTCTCGCTCAAGCCAACCTGTTTATTCTCATCCTGCCTGACATGGAATCCCCTGAGCAGCGTTTGATGGAAGAAGTTTTGTTGTATTTCTCACTCTGAGAGGTTTGGTTTGTGTAAAACAAACCTCACAATGAGTTCTCAGCAGCATGTGTGTATTTATTTTGAATGGAGAAAAATTGCCAGATGGAAATTTCCATGCAGATAGGATGGGACTGATTAAATACACAATTCCATAGCCATAAAACAAAAAGGGGGACAAAGGGGTGAAAGGGGGGAAAAAAAAGCTCTGCTGTCATATGTGAATAATCTATATCCTGCATAAAACAGAACCACAATGTATTCATAACCATCCCACACATGTGCTAATGCCGAGGCACACTGAGGCGAAGGCAACAGGGTCTCCATACGCGTACATAGCCATTCTTTAATTACAACTGGATTGTGGAAACAATGAAAATTAAGTGCAGCACAGGCCCTAAACCACAAGTATTTAAACAACAAATGATTCATCTTATTTACGTCATTCTCAGTCCTCTAAGCTGCTCCACACACACTTTGAAATAAAATCTCACCAGATTGAATCAAGGAGGCCCACTGAAACGAGACAAATAAAAAACAGATAGATGCTAGAAAACAAAAGAACTCCATGTACCTTCAACAGAGCCGAGGCTCAAGTGAGAGTCTGAACATCTGCATGCGTTTAGGTGAACGAGCCCCCCTCTTCCTTCCCCTTCCCCTCTTTCTCAGAGTAATGACAGCGCCAGGGCCTGTGGTTCTATTTAACAATCTCATAGCCCGTGATTATTCCTCACTTCAGAGGATGATACCTCCAGCCTGTAATCTGGCGCTGACCTTCAACTGCTGAAGGGGTTGGAGCCGGTTGAGGCTCAGGGTCAAGGCTCGGACAGTGCTCAC
>OMNW01034310.1:49880-61955 GCA_900303245.1 Selene dorsalis
TAAAGGAGAAAGAAAGGAGCAGAGGAAAGAGGGCACAAAGGGGGAGAAGAGGGAAGGAAACATAAGAGGAACAAAGATGGGAGAGGAGAAATGCAGATAAGAGCAGAGGCAGAGGAGGATGTGGTTTGTTTGAAAGGAGATACCTATTGCTTACTCCAGTCACTGTGAGCTCAGAGGGGGGAGGTGGAGGTGTGTGTGCTGTTGGGCCCCGAAACAGGCAGCATTCTTTAATCACCAAATACACACAGTGGAAACAAGAAGAGTGTACGCGCATCCCTACACACATCCATCTTTTGTGGTTTCTGCAGCCAAGTTGTTGTTTCCTCTCTGCGCTGGATGCTTTTATCTCCCCCTCTTTGTACCGCAGTCCCTTAATGAAGGGCAGTGTGTAAGGAGGAGGGAGTTCACACAGACGCAGCTCAGAGGAACATCAAAGACACCCATTGATTCTTCTCATCCTCGTTCCCATGAGAGTGCAGAGAAAGGTATGAGCACCTCTAAATGAAAGACAGGATTCGGCGTTCAACATAACGAAACAAATCAATCAACCAACTGCCAAAAGTGAATCTTGTCTCTAATCAAAATTCAGATACCAGGAGATGCCTTGCTGAGCGCACAAGGAGGGGACCAGCAGGGCTTGTGTTGAACACATGGCTCCACCACCACCTCCATTGCATCCATTTGGGGGAGCTAATGAGAGAGAAGCCCAAGTCTGACCGCAGTCTGCAGTTTAACGTCTAAACACATGGCATCTCCATCCCCATCGCCCACGGTGTCGGGCTCAAATCTGCCCACCACATGTGTAATTAACTGCGTTCTGGCATCTAGCGGCTCTCATTCTTTCACTATCAGATCACAAACTGCTCTGTAGGCGATGCAAATGTGTTAGTGTTTTACAGCGAAGTGGCGTACACCTGAAACTCATTTTACGCACCTCCACGCGCTGTGTGACAACAGGTATGGGAAAGATGAAAAACTGCTTTTGAGTGGGACAGACGCTTTTCAACCAGAGTGACAGGGAGGTGATAAGGTAATAGATTTCCGTTGTCTTAAAGTGCATTGGAAACATTCGCTGACAGTAAACAGGTTCTGTCTCCCAGACGTCTTGACATAAGAGACAGACAGAGAGGTGTGTGATGTTTGTTCCTGTTTAATGCAGCAGTTCTGCCAAGCTTCCCTAAAACCTCAGCCTACTGCCAGACTTTTATGTGGGATAGGGTAACCAGGAGAAGCTTTCATAGCTCCCTACCAGGTGACATCAGACATCCCCTAGCAGTCTCTCTCTCTCCCTCTCTCTCTCTCTGCCTGCCTACCACCCATCCTCCCACTGGAAAACAGTGCACATCTTTGTTCTCACCCCCCTTTGCTCCCCCACCTCTAGCTCAGCCCCTAAATATAAGTATACACACTTCTTTTACTCCATTCTTCAAACCCTAGGAAGCACAACCGATTTTGCAAAATTGCATCTTCAAAAAAACAAGGGAGGCTAACATGCAGATTGTTTACACAGTTCCTCTGGCCTCTGGGTATGAAATATGGCAACTTGATCAGATGTGTGGATGCGTATCCAAGTGCAAACATATGCCTGAAAAAAGGGGACAGGATACTGTCTGGAAGCTTCCTTGCATAATTTCAAAGCAATGTGGTTCTCTGAGATACTTCTGATGCCTCATTTTTAGATTAAGTTGCAATAAGTATAAAAATAACCTGCCTGGCTATATAAGGAGCATAAGGTGCTACTATTGTACCTTTAATTCTGTTTGTCTCATTTTCTTCACTGGTGTAGTGACTTGTGTAATCTCAGTTATTTCCTTAATTTGATGCAGAGAGTGACAAATACTGAGGAGTTGTAACAGTGGCAGTCGTCCAGGAAGTAACTTTCAAGCAACACAGAGTCACCTGGAGCTGACACTGAAGAGGACGCCACAGGAAAAGCCTTGACAACCACCAGCCAACCAGCCTTCCCGCTCCCACTGGACTGAAATTGGGCACAATTGTGGGGTTCCCCAGTAATGAAAATGAAGATTGAATAGTATGAGTATGAAGAAAGGAACACCAGTTCGTAAACAAACTGCATACTCTTCACCACAGAATGAAACTGGAGAGGGAGTGGGGCCATTGAGAAATAAAAGCCCTCCATTCCAAGAGAAACCAACCTGGCCTTGACTCAAAACCAGATGTGAGCGGTTATGCTGAGGAGAGGCCGAGTAAAAGAGAGGGAGGGGGGAAGGGGCTAGGGTTGAAAATATGGGGAGCTACAGAGAGAGGGAGAGGGAGAGAGAGAGACAGAGAGAAAGAGAGAGAGAAAGAGAGAGAGGGGGCCAGTTGCACAACTTCTGTCTCTTCTCTTGCAAGACAGTAAAAGAACAATCTGTTGGTTTTCTTAACGGCTGCACAGAAAGCCCCCTCTGCTTTTGGTTCATCAGGCCTCAGCTTTCATTCCAAGTCGGGGTAATTATGGTGCTCAGAGTCAACAGAGCACATTGGCCTCGGCTAGGAGTGAGTAGCAATATTAAAACAAACAGTGCAGCACATACTGCTGGACTTGAGTTAGCCTGCCTTATAATACTCATTGTAATCACAATATAAACAGAAGCTCAAAGCATTTTTTTATGATTCTATTAACATGACTGAGACGAGGACTCAGTGAGGGCTTGAAGCATTGTTAAAGTTCAGCCTCGCCTTTTCAATATTTGTCATCATTGAGACCACTAACATTTGCCCTGCGCACTAATTGGGTTATTTTATCTATGCATGCCATGACGTGTCTTTGCATGAATGGAAATGAGCTCAGCGCAGAATGCCAGCCCGTTATCTGGGCTGGCCGCATGTGGCAAAGATGGCCCAGATACGACCCTTTCAGGGTAGTGGGACGCACTCTGAGGTCAAACAGGAGGCAAAACCTCTCCCTTGGCAGGACATGAATCAGTGGGGGGAAGCCTCTTCGGTCCTAGTATAACAACAGCTGTGGGGAGAGATGAGCATACTTGCCTGTCTGTTGGCAGCACGTAAAGTACTGAAAGTCACCCGCTCCCCTTCAATCAGGAAAGACTATCTTCTTAACTCTGCACGCCCCTCCAAACCCCTCACTGCTCTTTCTCTCACTTTGATTCTGACCTGCTGGACGGTATAAACAAAGATTAGCATCACTGGCTGAGCACCCTGCATCTGTCACCGGTGCTGTAATCAGCCTGCCTTCATTAAAAGTGAGCTTTGATAGGAGTCTGATGTAATGGAGTGCCCTCCTCTCAGCTGTCACACAGGCAGCTACTGTAGGGACTTAGAAACCATGTGCTTCATACCAGTGACTGGAATCACACTCATGAATCTGGGTTAGGCAAATGTATTAAATTGTATTTGTAGTAGATCATAACATAGTTAATATATTTGATCAGTTACTGGAGAGAGGAAAACGCGAAGTGGTCGTCATAATCCACTGTGTCTGAAACACACAGAACTGAAACCTGGTGCCACACACGTTATGACAGCACCAGTGAGAGCATGTTGTTTTAATTCAGATGTAACAGGGCTTGGTGGTGTAATGCAATAGTCTCTGCATGGACTTTTATATGACTAGCGCCATGTGTTATATGCACTCGAACATTTAATGATCTATGGACAAAAGTACAGTAAAACGTGTTCCTTTAATGGCCACAAGTGACATCGTCTGCTCATTTTTATTTTGTTCTGGTATTTAACAAGTTAAAACTCGAGACATGTTTTGGATTTAAATCTGAAGTCAAATAGAGTTTTAAAAGGGTGAAATCTCCATTAAGTCAAGTCTTACAGGAGCGAAATCCATGTCTCAAGTCTGCATGTCTCATGATAAGTAGGTGTTAAGAACTAAGACTAATTGAGCTTAATATGTTGAATAAAGCCAAATAAGTCTAGTCAGCCAATAAATGATCAGAAAATAGCGAATAATGCTGGTCGCAATTTCCCTGAGCCCAAGGTGACACCTTTTTTTTTTTTTTTTGGTCAGCACTCAGAGCTAAAGATGTTCAATCCACAGTGATATAAAAACAAAGACAAACAACAAATCCTCACATTAGATAAGCTGAAATCAGTAAATGACAATCAATTCCATCATAATTGATCATTATAATTGCAGATTAATTTTCTTTTTTGATTATAATGCCAATTCAAAAAAATAAAAAATACAACAAATCCCACTGACAGACACCATGACATTATATTCCTGCAGCAGACGCCTCGAAAAAAAGATGTTGCCGGATACTAGACAAGGGACACACAGAACATGTTTTGAGCGTGCACGCACACACCCTGACAAACAAAAAAGAGGTGCACAAGACGGCATATCAAAGCCGGTGTGGGACAGGCGGTTAGACTCAAACAGGATGTTCCTCTGTTTCTGGCCTCTGTGTGAAATTCTGTAAGCTCCCGCGCAGGCCTCTGGCTCTTAAGCCCGGCCAATGGGGAGTGCGCCCAGGCTGATAAAGCTGAGGGGATTTGTTCCACATTCCTCAGGCCCTTTAAACAACACAGTGGATCTCACAAACGCCAGGTTGTGGCTGAGGTGACTGCGACGCCAATTCCATTACTATCCAGCTGCAGAGATCTCATGTGGTCCGAGTGGGAATGAACTGTTTCAAACTGGTTGTCTGTCAAGTTACAGTCACGTCTCCTTCTCCACCTTGTCTGGTCCTGCTGGGAGAAAACCACTCCAGCACGATCACTCTCACCTATAAGGGTGCCTTTTTTTGTGTACTGTAGTTAGTGTCAGGTTTCCAGCTGTCCGTCTTGCATTGAGATGTCACTTATAATTGCTCTCACCTGTGAGATAACCACCAACACCACTGTTTTCACTGCTCGTTTTGTTAAGCTGCGAGGGATTTGAGTCACAGCTTTGAAAACCCGGCCTGGCAGTTCATAGGGGCGCGGCTCTGTGGTTGCAGGCTGGTGGAGCTACAGGCGTTGCAGTGCTCCTGTGGGTGACTGAGAAATGTAAACAAACCATGTTGGAGAAGGGCAGCTGCGCGCCAGTGTGGAAGAGCAGCAACATTGCCCGAGCTTTTCATGTTGAGTGGTTCCCGAGCACTTTTTTTTTGTCATCTGATGTAACCCCACAGCCCAACCTGATGAGATCAAGTGGGCCCTTGGCCTGTCATGTTCTAAACATGTTCTCATGAGTGGGTTATAACCTGGATGTCAAGTGGATATAGTTACAATAATTCCACTTTAAAATAAAATCATCAATTTGCTTTAGTCAAGTTTCTGTATGTACTGCAAGTGCCAGATTTACTTTCAGCAGTATGGCCATGTTTGCCTATTTATATTTACAATTACAAGAGTTAATCCACTACTTTGACTATTTCAAACATTTATTTATTACATATAGCGTGTTAGCAACCCTCTTCAACTGCTTCCTCCTTAAAGCCAATCATGATTTCTGATGCTTTAGTTTTAGTGAGTTGGGTTTATCTGATTTTTGTTTTCCACATACACGCTGGCAAAAGCAGAGGCACCCTGTGGCGTACACGGTTCTCTGGTTGGGGCACACACTTACACGCTGCTGTCGATCTAATCCACAGTAACATTTTGGCTGCTTACTTAAATCTGAGACCCCCCTGTTGTTAAAAGGCTTGCAGGTTGGTGGATGAGCCGCCTGCTGGTTTCCTCAACATCTCTTCCAGCAGGATACGAACAAGTTCAGGGCCAAAACCAAAGCTATACAGCCCACTTGTTACTGCTCCCTATGGGTGACTTGTACGGAGAAGTGCAGATCCATATGACTGACGACGATAAGAGGAGCTTGTGCAGCCGTGACCAATCAGCCAGTAATGTAGCATAAACTCTCAACACATCCATCTGGTAGGCATATTGGGCAAACAGAGATGGAAGGCTGTTGTACCATACTATTATTTCCTTCAGCCCTCAGGGGGAATCAGGCTTGCTGGATGGAGGCAGACAAAATACAAAGTTCAGCACAGCAGGATGCAACAAATAACCAAGGTAGACAGGCCAGCACACAGGCAGCGCCTCTAATAACTCATCTGCTATAGCACCACTATTCTCAATGACACTTGCCAAACCTCAGGTCCTAGGAGACACCACTTGTTTGCATAATTGGTACTGTTCCTCCTTACTATGAAATATTTAAGGCTTGGAGCCATCCTGCCAACATAGTTTGGGTAAAAAAAAAATGTTTTGGCTTTGCAGACTGCTGCACAGTTTTTTTGGCACAATATATCTAAAATCTGACAAGCTAGGGGGAAAATAGAGGTGCTACATATTCAAAGTGGCTGGACCTCTTTTATCTCCTGTCTCTCTGCCCCCCCCTTTGTTGTTGTGTAACTCTCTCTGACTGTCCGATGCTGCTGTCTCCTCCAGCTGGTTGGGATTGCCAATCTCAAAGACCACGAGAATTCTTGACATTGCAAGAACCGGCTTTATTCCAAGCTGTGAAGTTCCTCACAGGCCTGGAACTGGGCAGGGGGTCATCCCAGGGTCAACACCAAGTGTTTTCCTGAGGATTCCTAAAAATACCCTCCTGCTGGGCGCAGGAAGCAGAGGAGACTCCGCGATCTTCAGATGATGAGGAGGAAGCCTGGATATGTAAAATGGGCCGTTGCCAACAGGGCCACTGGCTGTAATGCTTTGGCATATCAGATGTAACTTCCCATGAAAAAGAGGACAAAGTTGAAAGCTGAAGATGAGCAGATGAGATGTAGAAAAAAGAGAGTAGCACATGGGCCAATTACTGTTGCACCAAAATCATGCAAAGCTCATTCATATTTCTGTTGAATTATTCTCAAAGAAAATTGCTGGTCAAAAAAATAAAAAGCATATGAGGGCGGTGCGTACTTCTGAAATCGTAGCTATGAGACAAGAATTTTAAAAGCTCGTGGCGCAAAGCATGAATTACAATTTTTATTTGTGACACATCACAGAAAGTTGCCAAGTAGAGATTTTGAGACCACAGTCGGCGAGACTGTAACATCTGTGCTTCTTCCTTTTGGACTGAAGCTGCCATGTGTGCACTTTAGTGACCTGACAGACTCGCCGTGTGTTTCTGAAGCACAGTTCCCCAGTGTGAAATTCTGGAACGTAATTCATCCATGGCACAAGCGGAGATCAAAAGGCTATGGTGCAGAGGGCAGCTCAGCTCAGCTCCACCTCTTTCTCCGGCTCAGTTTTTTGCAGCAGAGCACACAGAGAGCTGCTGCTTTCACAGCCATAATTAATGGAAACCAGGGCTGTGAGGCCATGAAAAAAAAACTGCACCTAAACATGAACTGGCTTAGCGTAGCTTAGCTTAGCTGCTTGTATGTTCTTATCTTATCTCAGGTATAAAGCTACAAGAGCGATGGAGCCTCGCGCTCTATCTAACACAAGTCTGGAAGCAGTCCACTTGAAAGCACAAAGTGTGTCACTTAATGTCTGATAAAAAGCTCTTGCAGACGGATTTATGCTTCAAAAAGCAGAGGGTGCTGATGTGCAAAAACATCATAAAGGCTATGAGATAATCAGGTGCTACCAGGATGGAGTGGTTTCTCAGAGCTGAGCACATGGCACCGGGGGTAAAAGTTCAGATATTCTGACACACTGGCATTCTTGAAGTGATAAGATCAGTCAGCCCATATCAACACAGCGAAGTAGGTGCTGGTTTGAGAGTAAGACCTTGCGGAGCTACTATATCTGCAAATTGTACTGTATTCATTTATTGCTGCCACCAATCTTCATAAGCTGATCTTCCATGAGCAAAAGATATTTTTCTCACACGTTTTCATTCACTGTAGGCTAAAACCTTTTTTTCCCACTTTTTTCACTCTGAAGCATTATCATGAAATAAAATCCAAATTTAGAGAAGTGTGTTGTCTTTGTGAAGCATCTCCTATGAGCAGATGGTGTGTCTGAAAGGTTCTCAGTAGTGGGGTGGGGGGTGGGGGGCATTTAAGAGGGAACTGCTGTTTATTTGAAATGAGCCTTTAGGTAAACATGTTACATGGCACACAGGGCCAGGTCAGCTTTTGAAGTGGACGGGCTCAGGAAAGAAATGGGTGGGGGAAGAAAAGAAGGCTGCCTTTAGAGGAAATGAGAACAGTGGCCTCTTTCAGCACTGTTTCATCCTTTCCCTCCTTTTCTGACACGTATAGAAAGAGCACAAAAGGTGTTTGGGTGTATAAATACACCAACGCAGAGTGTGAGAATCGCCAAGTTCTTATTCCTTATGAATACATAAGAGGAATTATTCTGAAACCATTATTTCCTAAATTAAATTCCCCTGAAAAATTACTACCCGTGACAAAAATAAACCACTTCCTTTCAATTGAAGCCCATTGAGGGTTTTGATGACGGGAACAGGTTTGTGTAACAAAAGCAAGTTTGCAGCCATCCCCCCATTGGTGAGGAATGTGATGTGCAGAAGGAGGGCCAGGCCTGTGCTGTCTGCAGAGCTTGGATCCAAGCTTTGAAGCTGCTAGTGTGTTTCAACAGCTAACCACTTTCAGATGGGACTGTGGCGTTTTATGAGCTGAGTAATAGCGATACCTACACATGTGCAAGCTTGGGGTCCCAAAGAGGAGGGAGGGGGGGCTCGGCTCAGAGCAGAGGGAAAGATGCCTTACTCCTCGGGGGTCTGTGTTTTGGGTGTGTTTGATCAATCTTGCGCTATGGCATTCTGTATATGAAACTGGACGACAGGAAGATTGATATTGTGTGAAGTCTGTTCAACTATGAACGCAGCTCTGAGATAAATTCCTTTTTTTTTTTTCAAGGTTACCTTGAACACCAAATGAACTTAAGGTACCAACTCCTTGTATGGAATAAACACTGGAAACATGGGAGTGCTCCACCTACAGAGCACAACACCATTTATGGGAACACCTGATTAATATGTAAAGAATATTTTTGAAGGAGAGACTTTGCTTGAGCATCACAATGATAAGCAACAATGCCAGCAGCTCTGCGTACCCTCCACTGGGTTTTTTTTTTTTAATCCTACAGGAAACCAGGGTTTGTGGTGTGTGTGGTGTTCCACTCTCCAGCCTCAAACCTAACAGGGCGTCAGGTTCAGGAATGTGGAGCAAGGATGAAGTTTCGAAGCGTTCAGGGGTGACTCTGACTCTGAAAGGTTTTTTTTTATACGCAGAAAGTGAATGTCAGCTACCAAAGGGCCAAAAGAGGGTGCACATTGCATCACAACATGAACAGCACGAAAGTACAGTTGTACGGTTAAAATTCCTTCAGTGATTATTAGTCCTGTGGCGTTCATGTATTCTCATGTGTTCTACTTTATTTTTCTCACGCAAACACAAAAAAGGAGAGCTTTTCATGTCTAAAATTCAAAGCTATCTGCGTATGTTGCTCTTTAGTTTCCCCATTGCTTGTATTGTGGAATATATGTCAGCATCTGACCTTTTGCGAACACAATCTCAAGTTTCCACTGGCTGAATTCATAGGATAACAAACTCTTGTCCAAAAGAGGAATCCCCTGTCCTCTTTAAGCAAACAAGCAAAACCTCAGTGTTCCCTTTCAATCCGTAAATATTTAAAGAAACAAAATGTTGAACAAAAATAGATCTGCAGTGTCTCTATTGATAATGTTTAAGTTAGACTTTGAGTCTAAAGCATCCTGTGTCCTCCTCATGCACTATGCTCACTGAGGATATAATTAAAACAATGTAATCAATTAACAATGGCTACAATGACAGCATATAATAACACCACCAACAACCATAACTGAAAAAATATAATATTCCCCCGGCCCTCTTAGGCTTGCGAAATGAAGTCCACTTGGAAAAGAGCTAAAGCTTTCTAAGGGGGAACAGGGGTTTATGTGGAAACATACCTTACACACTAAAATGTAATAACCTTTGAGTCTCCCGGTGTTTTACTTGGCTGGGAGAAGCACAAGATCAAACACAGACTTGGATCCAACAGCCTTTGCCAAAAATGTCAGCGCTAAGCACTGGGCTCCAGCTTCAGGTATTTTCTTTCCCCTGGCAGGGAGCGAAAGCAAAGACATAGACCAGTATTAACCCTCGGCAGGGCTGCCCCGAACAGCCACCAGCGCACTAATCATGCACAGGAAGTGAGGTCTCCCCGCTGTCATCGGTGACCACGCATGTCTAGGTCATGCAGTGTCACTGAGAATCTGGGATGGGCTGCGTTCAGGAATCCAGATATTCACATAGGTTTGCATGCACGAAGACTCTGCTGCAAACCGATCCTGTGAAGCTACACGGCTCCCTCTGAAGTACGCAAACAGATCTCTCATAAATATCATGAAAAGCAGTGACAAGAAGGAGGTGACTTCAAAGCGACGATAATGGTGCTGCGATATCTTTAAAGATGACAGAGCTTCATTCCATATGTCTGCAGATAAGAGCTGCGGTAATGAAGGAAGCGGAGCCACTGACTCCTCTTGTCTAAATATATACTGTTCTCCCTGTGAGCTGGAGGAGAAATTTTAATCATTATATATCATCAAACATAATCAGTGGTGTGGAATATCTGTGGCTCCAACGCTGTAATGGTACGACAACAGTTGTCACAATGTTGTCAAAGACTCTGTCGACAGGCACTTGTGTATATCTATTTCAATGTCTGACACTGCATTGGATTGCGTCAAAAGGCTGGGCTGGTTTCAATTTTTTTGCCAGAGCCCCTCTGTGTGAGTACCCCCTGCTGCACCGCGAGCAAGAGTTGTTTTGTTTTGTTTTTTTTTTAGTGGAAAGCTTATGTCAGTCTGAATGTGATTTTGGAGGTGGCGTGTAGGCCGATGTTCTTATTTTTGGACAGCATCAGGCCAGCTGTTTCCCCATGTTCCCAGCCTTTTGCTGAGCTTAGCTGCTGACTCTGACCTGAAATTTACTGTGCAGATAGAGAGCGTATCAACCTTCTCATCCAACTCTTTCAAGACAACCATTCTGTGTATTTTCCAAAATGTTGAGCTATTCCTTTAAGAGACTATGTTTAGATTTCATCAGCACAAAATGGGCGACAGTTCAAGAATAAATGCCTCAGGTTCTCACCAGTAAGACACAATTATTAAGGAACATCAGTTAGCTGCAGCATTTACCAAATCTTGCATCCTTGTCTTGTAGGAATCCAGTTTTTACTCAAAGATTCAGGGGGGTGGTGGGATTATAAGGCAGTCATAGCTCATTTTGCCCATACAGCGCTTGATGTGTGCCAGAACACTTGTGAATCAATGTGTGATGTCTCTTTGATTGGCCAAGGAGAGGCCTTGCTCTCTTTATGAGCACAGGTCACAGGGGAGTTAGGGTGAAAGTGAGCAAACTGCTTCAAAGTACTTGAGACAGTATAAATATCCTCAGAAAAATAAACATTTAATGTGCTCGCAGTGTTGTAATGTCTTTTTCCATTAGGCACAGGCCACACAAACCACCCTCCGCCTTTCACACACTCACTCACTCAGTCACTCACTCACTCAGTCACTCACTCACTCACTTGGTCATTCCCTCATTCCCTCACAAACATACAGACAGAGAGTGAGAGAGGGACTCGACCTCTGACTCACAGGGGAAGCCATGTGGCGACACACACTTTAACACTCGAACATGAAAGAATGGCGAACACAAGCGTCTCGACACTTGTGACAAGTGTCGAGGCCAACCAGGTGATAATGTTTACACTGCTCCGGACAAATTGCAACCACCATAGAGGGGGGGAAAAAAGTCCCAGGAGAGTGCTACGATTTGCATGTTTAACAGCTTTTAGAAGTTAATAAAGAAGCTAAGGTGAGATCAATGGTCAGCTCCTGACCAAACAACGGTGTGGACAAGGCGGACGAGGCTCTCTATCACTCCCCTTCCCCCATTACCTTTAAAGCCCCTCAAATATCTCCCCCAAGAAAAAAAAACACACCCTTAAACCCACCACCACTCCTCCTCCTCCTCCTCTTTTCCTACTCCCCGCCACCCTCTCTCACCCCCTTCCCACCACAGCCCCTCTCCCTGCTCCAGGATTTTGCTGTACAAACCAGGAACAGATGTCTGCCGGGGCCGTGCTGAAAGACCCCGCTGTTCTGGATGCCAGCCACATGCTTTTCATTCAGAGATGAAGGCTCACAGCTCGCCTTCTTGTGAA